>NMRA01000326.1:0-16803 GCA_002633005.1 Phoronis australis
TTCACGTCTGCACCAGCCTTCAACAGAACGCTCACCACTTCTGTGTTGGCCCACTCTACTACCATGTGTAGTGTGTTTTTTGTGTCCTTGTCTTGCACGTTGACATTAGCGTCAGCCTTATACAAAACACTCTGCTACACCATGAAGTGCTGTCAGCCTGCGAAAAGAATGAACAAGTTATAGCAAGCTACACAGTTGTAACTGGAATTGGGGGAGCATCTAGCGCAAATCACCTGATTAACTTTGTTAGACTATTTCGTCAATGTAAAAAAGTTGGCTCATCATAGTCAGCTTTGCGTCATATAAACATAATTTCTTCATATGAGTCACCTTTTTTGGATGCGCTTCATGCATGATATTGACCTCTAGCTATGTTCAGCCACTTCTAAAATGTCTTATCTAGAGTGGCCAGATCTATAGTTGTGGTGTACGGGGAAAATGTACTTTGGCTATCATACGCAGAGTTGGTTAGGCAAGAACAAGAGATGAGTCTTGACTAGTAAATTGAAGACTGCAAACGTTGCATGAGGAGAACAACTCTTAATGCGGAAAAACCGTGGCTAAAACTACTAATACTGCTCTTAAAACTAATACATGAAATACAAGTGAAAATGATATTCATCTAGAAACTAGAGAAACACGAATTAACCAATCAAATAAGACGAGCAAATAAAGGATGCACTATGCTGACAAACAAACAGTTCTAGGAATAGGAAGTATTACTGATCCTCTACTCTAAGAAAGTGGTGATTAACAACAAGAGAAAGTTTTAGGACGTTGTTTTTGTGCAATTCACCGTATAATTTTTACCTTTTGTTCATGCCCATAATTTCTATGGTCTCCTCACGTTCTTCGTCGATCTGTAATTAACACAATTTTTCAGTTACCTCTTTCTTGATTTTGTCTGAACATCATGTATTTCATATTCTTTCTGTTTGATTTTTTATAATGTTGTTCAACTTTCTTTTGATTTTGATTGGAAAATAATTAAGCTCTTTTTGTCGTATTAAGATTTCTTTCGTTTAGTACTTTTACATATTTTGGAATATCTTACTAAAATAGTTGTTTCCGTCAATGAGTGCAGTGTTACTTTGGAGCCGTAGACGTCTGCCTCAAGTGCGTGAAAGCGCACTTGGTCGGCTTCCTTGATGTCAGTAGCAATTGCATGATTTCCCCATAGCTTGATCTCTATACGGTTATCAAGTGTGACAGTTTTTCTTTTGTAGTGCGGTTTTTCTTTGAGATCAGAAACTTGTGAAACAGTTCCTGCGAATGAGCATCTTCGTTTTTTTGGAGAAGTTTTCAATTCCTCTGCCGTTATGTATGGCGGTGTAAGGAATTCCTTAACTTTGTTTTCATTAATCTCAAACGCCGCCACGTTTCCGAAAATCTGAAAAATATAGCAGTTTAAAATAGACATCAATTTTTTTAAAACGCGTTGTTCACTTATAGTTATGTCCATACGCTTCTAAAATGTGTCCAAGGGTCTGTAACATCTTTTATTAGTTTGAACTAATGAAAAAGATGAGCAATCGTCTGCAACTCTGTTGTCACTCTCCTCGCCTTATTTTCTTGACCACTTTCGTGGCGCCATAGGTGATGAGAAATGAAAAGTGTATTTACACACAGGATATACTTCAGATAGCCTAGAACTTTTGTAACAAAGATAATATCGCCTTAATTCTAAAATTGTCTCAAGTAGTTTTTATCACCTTGTCTCACACGTTCACGTCTGCACCAGCCTTCAACAGAACGCTCACCACTTCTGTGTTGGCCCACTCTACTACCATGTGTAGTGTGTGTTTGTGTCCTTGTCTTGCACGTTGACATTAGCGTCAGCCTTATACAAAACACTCTGCTACACCATAAAGTGCTGTCAGCCTGCGAAAAGAATGAACAAGTTATAGCAAGCTACACAATTGTAACTGGCATTTGTGGAGCATCTAGCGCAAATCAACTGATTAACTTTGTTAGACTATTTCGTCAGTGTAAAAAGTTGGCTTGTCATAGTCAGCTTTGCGTCATATAAATATAATCTTCTTCATATGTGTCACCTTTTTTGGANAAATAATTAAGCTCTTTTTGTCGTATTAAGATTTCTTTCGTTTAGTACTTTTACATATTTTGGAATATCTTACTAAAATAGTTGTTTCCGTCACTGAGTGCAGTGTTACTTTGGAGCCGTAGACGTCTGCCTCAAGTGCGTGAAAGCGCACTTGGTCGGCTTCCTTGATGTCAGTAGCAATTGCATGATTTCCCCATAGCTTGATCTCTGTACGGTTATCAAGTGTGACAATTTTTCTTTTGTAATGCGGTTCTTCTTTGAGATCAGAAACTTGTGAAACAGTTCCTGCGAATGAGCATCTTCGTTTTTTTGGAGAAGTTTTCAATTCCTCTGCCGTTATGTATGGCGGTGTAAGGAATTCCTTAACTTTGTTTTCAACAGCAAATTTATCTAGGTCGCTCCTAGAAAAATTAACACATTTTGCTATCTCAGTAAAAAAATGGCTCACAGTTGTCCTTGATTATGTGGACTGTACAAAATCTTTTATGCTAATTTCAGTGTTGTTACATGCAGCAGCCCAAGCATCGAGTTTTGTTAAATATAACCTCAATTATCTTCGCACATGCCTCTTTGTTCCTCGCAGCTTTAGAGTTTTACAAAATCTTCAACAGACTCACACCATATGTGCGGGTGATCCTCCCTATTATCTCCTCTTCCACCAATAAAAATAAAACATACCTTTGGATCAAATCCAGCATCTAAAATTTTGTCAAACATTGCGTAGCCACGAATGTGAACATGGCGGTCTAGTTCTGTGACTTCCAAAGCCTTTCGCCAGTTCAACATACATTTACTCATCCTCATCAATGAATTCTTAATCAGTTCATCAAAAAGATTCACTTCGTTTAGCCTCTGCCCAGTATCAATGTTACTCAGCAGACAACGAATATCATTTTTCTTGCCTTTTAATTTTGGAAACAAATGTGGATTTGTAAGTGCAGAACATATTGCATCCACACGAACCCATCTTGTGGTATTCACAATCAAGAAACAACTCTCCCTCATTTTCAGTTGCTCAGGAAGAAACCTAGCAAAGTGTGAAATTCCTTGCTTTTTAATAAATGACCATTTTCCAAGAGCACTGAAAATTTCTTTGCATGACAGATAAGTAGAATGATCAAATATGACATACGACACTATGACTAAAAACTGTCAGAAAATGGAACTCATCGAAATTGTTCTCAACATTTTGAGTCAATTCTTCAATGTTACACTTGAAATTACTGATGTCTTGAATAAGTTGTTGAAGGTGAATATTGGTTGGAAAACCATTTGTAAGGAACACAGGAACGGAGAACTTCAACAATCAATGGCATCGACTGAAATGCAATCTAGCAAAATGTGCCCTTGAAACTAATTTTTTTTACAAAAATGAAACTAATTTTACCTATTTCACCTTTTTCTGTTAAAGATCTCTGTCCAATTGATGAATTAATCTTGTGGTTATCATTTTGACACAAATGTAGTCCACCCTACATACTTCAAGTGAAATTGGTTAGATTGTTCGTAATGTGTTGGTTAGATTTCCTAAGTTAGAATCCAACAATGCCAGGTTTGGGTAACTGTGGCAGATCACTAACACAACAACAGGTGGAACAGGAAACTTAATATTAACAGTTATGTTCAATGAGAGTCAACACAACTGTCAGACTATGTTGAGCAAGCAGAGAATGTACAACAGGTTATTCCTTTACTGTCTTAGAAAGGAATACTTGAATGCTTATTTGTCTTGTGGTAGGATTTATCACTAGAATTATGTAACATATTACATGGTGAGTGTAATGCATTGACCACAAATAACTGAGAAATGAGTATATTACTGCTCCGCAGGCACTCAAAGTTCAGTCCAGGGATTAAATACCTGTAGATTCCCCAGATGGTTCAACATCGTTGCCAGTTTGTAATGTATTGACCACAAATAACTTAGAAATAGGTATATTTCGACTTAAACTAAAAACGTGAAACTGGAAGTTTTCCCTGAGAACCCCTCCTGGTCATCCTTCAAACTGCGAGACAATACAAACATGCTACATTGGTCTATTGCCTTCTTCCTCAATAGATTTATACAATTGTAACTGTAGTCAAAGATGCTCACCTAATGTCCTTCTGGGTGTGCAATTACTGCATGAGTGAGGACTTCACAGCAATGAAACACTGTCTAAAATAAATTGCTATATCGGGGACTAAAACTGGGGATTTGTTGCGATGTTTGGCTTCTACATTTGAATTACTCCGCAACAGTTTCGTTGGAATCATTCTCACCCAAGAAATGTGAATAAATAGCCAAAGTAGATGGGTTAGGTTTCGGATGATCAACGAAGGTTCTGTATAGTTATGCTGGACCAAAGACCGTGGGGATGCAATGGACTGGATTGATATCTGGCTTGGCCTTTATTTGGAAACTGTTGTCGCCTGGAGTTGAAACCAAATAAGAAGTTTTTGAGATAGATCTTCTTACAGGCCAACCTTTTCTTAGCTGTACAATTCCCCTTTTCTTGAGCTGTCCCCCTACACAAAAATTGACCTGACATTGGTAACTGAACATAGGCAATCCTCACGAAATGACTTAAGGGTACAATGTCTTGAATATGTGTTGGTAGAATGAAGTCCTGGTGTATGATGTGTGTGGTGGCTTTGTACTAAGCAACAAATGGATTTCCTTCCACCTGTTACAACAATGAAAATTTTCTATGGCAAATTGCATAAAATGCACTTGTCAGGTTTGAGGTTTAATGATCAAGTGATGCTTATTCAGGGATGGAACTTGTATTTTGGAGCTTTTCAGTGTGAAGTTTTTGCATTAAAGTGTACACAACATGACTCTAGTGCCTCAAAATAAATTTTATTATTATATCTTACTTGATTTCAGTGCCTTTAGTGCACAGCTCATAAAGAAACACGCAAAAAATTGAAAAAATAATAATTATGTACAACGTCATGGGTTGAACCCAGGTCGTTCGCCATACCGTTCGGATCAGAGACAAGGTGTATAGAGTGAAGAGAATGCAAAGTACATTTAGCGTCGAGAAGGTTCGTAGAGGGATCAAAAGATGTCTNACAGGGATGGTTCAGTATTAAAGATGTAGTTTTAAAATGCATAGCTTTATTTTTAAGAAAGCGTTCAGCCTGTATCTTCAATAAAATAATGCTTGGTTCTCCTCAAATGTCCCGCATATAGGAGCATGTACCTGTGTTCAACAATTAGGGGTAGCTCCACAATTAGGTGCATGTTCTTGTTACACAGCATACTCTGTACTTATGCATTGGTGAGATGTGTTAAAGTTTATTATCATGTCTATGGTATTAGGTCCATCAGTTTTGGACTTGTTGTATTTTGAACTTGTCAAGATTACATAATAAACATTTTCATACATTGATGATGTTTTGTACTGTATGGTAAGCAGTGATCAATTTAGCAAAAACATGACTCCCACAGACTCAAATCTATGGGTCAATTTCGAGGATAATGCTATTTTTTTTACCCTTTTCGATTCGAATTTTGAGCGGCATCTTTTACATGTGAATTTGTCTGGTGTTATAGTATGTGAGTTTAGATCACATGAACTGCATTTCAGTTTAACCAAACATAAAAATCTAGTAGAGCTAAAAACATTTGGCTTTGTTTTGTGCCAGAATCCTCTTTGAAGCTGCACAATTTTTTTCTCATTACCTTGGATGCACATGAGTACAAAGTCTGAAATGTGGGGTTAATTAATAACCCGCCATGTAAATAATCACCCAAATGGAAATGTCCCCCATCAGCATCTAAGCACAATTTTCTGTGCCTTTCAAAATTGAAAAACAATTAGAAGAAATTGACACACTACCTAAAAATGCTGATCAAGTGCTGTTTGCTCGAAACAGAATTGTACAGGTTTAGTCAAAATTTCGCGTCTCCAGCTCAAGTAAAGTATATCGAAAGTTAAGGGCCTGTTTCTAAAAATCACTGCTGGAAATGACTACAAGCCAGTAACATGGAAAGGTTTAGATTTCAATGGGGGCTGAAGAAATCGTGAGCTCCCCATCAGCAGCTGCACTGTATACCTCCCCAGTTCTCAGTACCAGCACAAATAACCATGTCATCACATTGCTGAAACTGGTTTGAGCTAAGGTTGAAATAAAAGCATGTGTGAGGTCAATTTTTGGAAGTTAGCCTCATTTGGTCAATTTTTGAAAAGTTAAACACACAAGTGCATCATGTGCTTGGTCAATTTTTGAAATTTAATCACACTTGCATTAGGTCAATTTTTGAATTTGAGTATTATGTGGCTCAGCAGTGGTAATAATCACCAAAGGGCAATTTTTTTCATATTTCAATATATTTTACCAAAAACTAAATTTTGTATTTTGCCGCCATATTTACCAAGTTAGTGAAGGATTTATCACTTATCTCTGGCCACGTCTCATTGAATTCAAATCAAGAATCTGGCCTCTTCAATTCAGAAACATTCAACCACAATGCTGCAACCAGAGGGCACTCATCCTGTGCTGTCCTACACTAGTTTGTTACAGCCTTAGTTTGTCTTGTGATGTTTTGAGCATTAGAACTCTGTACAGTGAACTGAAATTCAAACCAAAAATTGAGGAGATTTGTAGAGTGCAATATATGTATCATTGGTTTCTTGCCTAGCTGAGTGCTCAGAAATGTTTACCAATCTAATCTTTCCAAAAATTATCTTGCTAGTGCCCAGTCGCCCCAATGTTTATGATGGTCAATTTCACATCTGATTACCCAACTTAATCTTGAGAGAATGATAACCTCAGCTGAAGCTTGATGGTTTCTTCAAAAATAGGAAACCGGTGGAGCTTCCTAACGTGACAGTAAGGGTATTGACCTATCGCCNCCTAACAATGCTGATCAAGTGTTGTTTCCTCGAAACAGAATTGTACAGGTTTATTCAAAATTTCGTGTCTCCAGCTCAAGAAAAGTATATCGAAAGTTAAGGGCCTGTTTCTAAAAATCACTGCCAGAAATGACTACAAGCCAGTAACATGGGAAGGTTTAGGTTTCAATGGGGGCTGAAGAAATCGTGAGCTCCCCATCAGCAGCTGTACTGTATACCTCCCCAGTTCTCAGTACCAGCACAAATAACCATGTCATCACATTGCTGAAACTGGTTTCATTTGAGCTAAGGTTGAAAGAAAAGCATGTGTGAGGTCAATTTTTGGAAGTTAGCCTCATTTGGTCAATTTTTGAGAAGTTAAACACGCAAGTGCATCATGCGCTTGGTCAATTTTTGAAATTTAATCACACATGCATTAGGTCAATTTTTGAATTTGAGTATTATGTGGCTCAGCAGTGGTAAAAATGTTCACCAAAGGGCAATTTTTTCATATTTCAATATATATTTTACCAAAAACTAAATTTTGTATTTTGCCATATTTACCAAGTTAGTGAAGGATTTATCACTTACCTCTGGCCACGTCTCATTGAATTCAAATCCTGAAACTGGCCTCTTCAATTCAGAAACATTCAACCACAATGCTGCCACCAGAGGACACTCATCCTGTGCTGTCATACACTAGTTGCAGCCTTAGTTTGTCTTGTGATGTTTTGAGCATTAGAACTCTGTACGGTGAACTGAAATTCACACCAAAAATTGATGAGATTTGTAGGGTGCAATATAGGTATCATTGGTTTCTTGCCTAGCTGAGTGCTCAGAAATGTTTACCAATCTAATCTTTCCAAAAATTGGCTTGCTAGTGCACAGTCGCCCTAATGTAATGTTTATGATGGTCAATTTCACACCTGATTACCCAAGCTAATCTTGAGAAAATGATAACCTCAGCCGAAGCTTGATGGTTTCTTCAAAAATAGGAAACCGGTGGAGCTTCCTAACGTGACAGTAAGGGTATTGACCTATCGCCAGGATTACGACTGACTGCTTAACAGACCAATCAGAACGCAGCATTCTTGACACACTTTCGTCTGTTTTTCTAACCTGGCTTTTTACTCCACAAACAATACGTTGTCGTGTAAAATTTAGTTTAGTCTATAGCTCAAGAAATTGCGTGAATGGTGATACGGTGTTGATATGGCGTCTGTAATTCTGACAGCTGTCATGCAGCTCGAGAAGAATATCCCGTCATTTTTTGGGCATCTCCTAAGCCGAAAAGTGATGTCAAAAGGTTTAAACTACGTATCGAACTGTGCGATCGGCCACGTACACGAGCAGCTTGATTAATCGAAGGTTAAGCACAAATATATTTGTTCCAGTCGCACTAGTTCAGTTTGGTGGCTATAGTGTAGGCTTATGTGATTTTCACTCGTCTGGCCGCCTTTGTCTCGGCACCTGCTGGATCTCAACACTATAGTCTAGCGATAGCCCCTGGAAGTTTTTATATTTTTGCTATTTTTCAATGATTTTGAGTTAGAGACATCGTTTTGTTTCGTAGCAGAGGTACATTTTTTGTCATTCATATACCTGTAAGCTGGCGTTCGTCTGAACTTTTTCTCCAAAATTGAGAGATTCTATCGGCATAGGGAGGGGCACTGGATTACTGAACTCAAAGCCTTGTTCGAGCTGTTGTCACGAAAAAATAACAGTTAAATTACTTTTTGAAGAGAACCTCTAGTATACACTTCGCCAGTAGAGTTACAGAGAGCTCATTTTGAAGTTGTTAAAACATGATGTTTAGATTTATGATGCTTTAAAAAAGGCATTTGAGTTATTTTTGTAAATAGCCATTTTTGCCACTACACCAGACTTGCCGTTTTTGGTAACCATTCCACAATTTAATGATCATGTTATGTTTAAAAATAACTGCAAGCTACGTTTATGCAGTGAAACTACAAAAAAATGCTAAGTTCGTCAGAAGGTAAGCCTAACTTAAAGTGTCTTAATGGTGCAATTAGGTACATTAATTTGACTTGGACACAGCCTTAGACCTACCGGAGTTAACTGCTTGCCTTGGACAAGACTAGTGTATACTTGAGCTATAAACCTGTGTTTTTTAATCGAAATATTTCGTTCAAAGATTAGAAATGCGTAGACAGTGCTATCTACTCAACCTACTTTACTCGGGGAGTCCCATGGGCAGTTGTGACGTACTTTTCATTTGATGGATTTTAGCAGACCATAGAATAAAAATATAAGTGAATCTTCACTGATTTTGTTCGAAAGATCCTGAAATCTATGGCATCGTACAGATAATTCGACTGTTAGGTACAGTACATACCCAGCTCTACATGAACATATCGCATCAATGGCCTTGTCATTTGTCAGGTGAAGGTGAACCCCGTGTGGGGTTCTTCTGATTTTTGCTGGCTTCAAAATTCTTTTCCTCAAACACTTATTTTTCATAGTCACCTTTGCAAATTCCCGCATTATGAACGTAGGATTCTCTGCTTAAAAGCATCGCCAAATGCCATTGTCGAAGCGTTTTCGGATAGTACAAAAAGCACTCATCGATTTCACCAGCAATGTCGTTTAGTGCCAGTATTGATACTCGTCGATGGAAAGTGGTGACGACAATTTTAGAAAACAGCATGAAAACAACAGTGGAACAGATCCTCGCAGTAACACAGAAACAAAATGGCTGGAATTTCTTAACCCCTAAAACGTCACTTCCGGAGTAGGGCACGACTAATCAATAAACTTACGAGAATCCGTAATTAACTGAAACATATGTCTGGGATAATCAACAAATTGTATTTTACTGAAAATGACATGAAAAATTGGGGTAACTCATATCCCGAGCAATATAGTGGCACTTTTAATCATTCACATTAGTGGCATATTTGCTAGTAGGAGAAAAACTAGCAAAAACTAGTGTTTGTGTACATGGTATAAAGGGTTAAAAATCCACCGACATTAATTTTGTACAATGATCTTATTTGCGGTGTGCCACAGTTGGTCACCGTGCATTACTGTTGGTCACCATACATCACAATTGGTCACCACATGTCACCGCTGGTCAGTGTACGTCACAGTTGGTCACCACATGTCACCGCTGGTCAGTGCATGTCACAGTTGGTCACCATACACTACAACTGATCACCGTCCGTCACAGTTGGTCACCATACGTCGCAAGGGGTCACCTTGGGTCCCAGCTGATCACCATACGTCACAGTTGTCGCCGCATGTCACAGTTGGTCACGGCATGTCTTATGTGGTCACCGTATATCATAGACGGTTACCATATGTCACCTGTTCATTCTTCAGTGCTCTTAAGGTAAGTTCAATGGCCCTCAAAAACACCTCCGCACCATCATGTGATGTAATAAGATGTTAAGTTTTGGTATTGTTGCTAATCTCCACTAAGCACTATATTTCTGTTTTTAGAAAATCCTGAACTCTTGTTTTCTGTTTACAGAATAGCCTTACATTTAACTTGGTCACATTATATAAAATGTACCTTGTCTTATTTCTTTTCAAAGCAAGTTATAGTACCCTATTTAAAGCTAAACACAAACAATAGAAGCAATGTTGCCTTAGAAATAATTCTTTTCATAGTTATTTTTGTCAACAGCCAGAACAGTGCAGGTGCCAATTGCAGTATATGGCCTGTTACTCGCAAACAATCAGTTGTCATGCTAATAAATGCAGGTCATGCTTTTTGTAACACTTGTTGGTTTTTGTAACTGAAGCGGGTGTAACGACAGCGTTTCCCTTAACCCAGACTTGACTTTTTTACTAAGTTATAGAAATAGAAAACTTGAAGACTTAATCAATTCGTGAATGTTGTTTTAGTGATTAAGTTACATTGTCATTTTTGCCATGGCAGTATCACGAAGACGAATGTCCAAGTATGAAGACTACACATTCACGGGTATTGAATTGGAAGAGGAAGAGGTGAGTTCACTTCTGTCTTCAAACTGATGAGTTTGAGAAGTTCTATTATTTCAGTTTTGCTATTTACTATTATTATTGTTATTATTATTGTTATTATTATTATCATTGTTATTACTATTATTACCCGAGTGTTAATTGGGTCGACTTGTGCATTATTTTGTTGGCATTATGTTACACACAAGGAAATGCTCTGGTTCTTAAAAAACATTTCCTTTTTAGTCATTGACAGAAACTAAAATTAAAAACTTAACTATGTTCTGGTATTAAAGCATTGGATTTTTCCAAATGCATTTTTGCCCTAAGGCTTCCAAATCATTATCATTGCAAATACTGAAGTGCTTTGCAATAAATTGCCTTTGAATTCTTGTGCAGGTCACCCTGCCTTAACTACTGAAACTAGACTGGCCTCAGGCAATCAACATGTAGGAGACTGGTCTGAAGCTATAACCAAGTGTCTGTTGTTCTCAAGCTCAGAAATCATTTGTGTTATCTGAGCTAAGAACAATTGGTGGCACCCATCAATGAGTGGTCTGTGTTTAACCTTTTGTTTTTACTGAAAGCACCTGTTCAACCACACTGACACTGCCCAAAACCTCTTCATTTATGACAGAAACAATTTTTATCAACATACAACATTAAAGTTTCACCTATTGTTAAAAATACAGGTTTTACTGGTTTGCTTAACCCTTTGCCAAAAGTTTGATTGCTTTTTATATTAGTTACAAACTGATATATGAATTCTTTTTGATGGTAGAAATAGACTTCTTTGTAAAAAAGAGTTAATCAGCTTATTTTTGTAACTAATTTCTTATCACCATAAGTTCCTCATGGACACCATGAAATTTAAAATCTTAAAAGATTTATTTACATTGATGTTTAAAAACATCATTGTATTGAGCATGACCAGCTCTCCCTTTCAAATTTCACAGCATTTTTATTGGTATTAAGATCACTTTGATAAGGGGTGGTGTACACAAGTCAAGTTGTCCATTGTGTTGCTCAGGCAGGTCACACAATAGAGATTGGGACATATCAACAAAGATACTATAGTTGCTTTGCAGATTGTTTCCCTTCTGTTGTAGTTAATCAAATTTTTGCCATTCATGCAAGGAAAACGTTCTATTTTCAATGACAGTTTTATTTTTTATTGTCCACAGTGGCTAAAATGGGAGGGAAGGAGCGTTGCCATGAACAGGAACCATTGTCATTGACACCCATCTCTGTTCCTTAATCACCACAAACTAAGCCGATCATAAATGTCCAGGCCCTGGGTGATGCCAATTAGTAATAAGGACTCCTGTACTGCTTTCCGACTGAAGCTTTACCCCCCCTCCCTGCACCTCCCCCACTTAACTTCAGTGGGAACGGGTATTCTGTTGACTGGCCAAGTCTTTTTCAATATTAAATCAAAATCTACGACATCTCTTAATTGTAGCTTTTCCATGCTTTGGGCAAACACCTGGCGATGGCGTAGTTGTGTTTGTCCACATTTTAAGTATTACCATTCTCCCTGTAGATGAGCTAAGCAAGAAACATATGGCCATAGCCAAGTCTGAAGTTGTGAAATACACGTAATTTGGTCAATAGGTGGCAGTGTGTCTAACAAAATTGGATTGGAGAGCTTCGGGCTGCTGGAACTCTATGGTTCTGACACGTTTCACTTTTCAACATTATTTTGAAATATTTTGAAAGTTTGCATTGTTCTCCTATATAAGAACGTGTGTCATTCCAAATCAATGAAAGAACTCTGAGGAACCTAGACTAAGGAATCAGCAGCACGAAAAAATTTGCTGCCAACATAATCAAATATAAAAATATGCAAATTTTCTGTAGCATTTTATCTGATATGCTGAATTAAAGATCACCTGAACATTGAGTAAATGTAATTGGTTACTTTTATTGCATTTCTGTCAGGTAATTCAGTCATTTTTGTGCTATTCAAAATACATTGAATTTATCATAGCACTTGGGCTTATGGTGTTCAAACCTGACTCATATGTCAAATGCTTTTCTTCTTTTTGTATAGTTTAGATCTGCAAGGTTATTTTGTTTCAAACACCCATTTGATACCTTTCCAGAAACAGGTTGGGTAAACCTGCAGGTTGTAGGTAGAAAAACTGTAATTGATCCGACCAGTAGTTGGGTTGCTCAAAAGAAAACGTGTTGAAAGCTGTACATCCAGAACGCATTATATTTAGAGCACAATGCATTGTTTTAGTCTAAGCTGGTCTGTATCTAATCATTAACTGTAGAAATAAGGTGACTTTATGTTTAGTATTGATTACCTTTTCAGGTGCAAATATCAGGTGTTGATACAAAACTTCACTCACACAGCAGCCATATGCAAATTGTTTTCTTTTGCAGCAAACAAAAAGGCTGACTGATCTGGTATTCAACAGAGAAAGGTTGACCAAGTTTAGAAATGCTGTCAATGAGTTGTTTAATGTCTTTGGTGACATTTTGACCAATGAATTTGGTGAAGACTTTATCTCCGCTGCGGCCATAAAAGCTAGGCTGGAAGAAGTTGTAAGTACAGATTTTGTTCATTTTATTTCATACAGTAGATCTCAAATTGTAAGAAGTTGTAAGTACAAATTTTGTTCATTTTTATTTCATACAGTAGATCTCAAATTGTAAGAAGTTGTAAGTACAGATTTTGTTCTTTTTTATTTCATACAGTAGATCTCAAATTTGAGCAATTGTCATTTTTATTTCTCTAAGGCTCTATTTTAAAAGATGCTCAAACGTTTGTTATGTGGTTGTTGATGACACTTGTACAATGTGAAGTGGTCATGTATTGAAGTAAAGTTTCTTCCTATTTGTTTTGTTGAAATTTTTGAAAATAAATTTCACTGTTTTGTCGTATTGGGCTCTGTAATAAAGAAAGTTTAGTTTTCATCTGTTTCACTGGTCCTTTGTTTAATTGAAAAATATTATAAGCATAAATGTTTGAGTGATTACTATAAAGAGTTTCATTCAACTATCATTTGTACAGCCTAGTAGGTAGGTTATGTTTTATATAATATTTATGAAGAGGAGAGATCAAGGTTATTGTGAACCCATTGATTTTAACACAGTGCAGATTTTAAGCTTTTAATTTAGTCGTAAGATTTTCAGTCATTATGATTACATTTTTATACCGGTCATTTACATTTTAGTGGTCAAGTGGTCAAACGATTGTAGTGTAGATAAAGATTTGAAAATCTAGTAATATTGTATTAAAAGAAACCCAGACACCTACGGATTTTGAGGATGTGTTTGCAATCCATGCAGCGATGTAAACAGCCCAGCAACAGACCTTTATGTGTTGTGTGTACATTTACATCCATTCAGCAATGAGACATGCCGATTACGTTCAATAGGAAGCCTGATAATGCACAACCAAGATGGCTGCCTTTTACCAGGTTGTTTATTTCTGTTTCTATGTCAGGGGAACAAAACCTGCTGCATAAAAAGGCAACAGTCAGATATAATGTGCCCACTTTATGAGAACCAGTTTGATGCAGTGGAGAAAATTGGCTCTCAAAATGCGGGCATGTTATATTAGACCATTACCTATAAAAATGTGTCTACAAGATAACCACACCCACTTCAATAAGGAACAGGTTGAGTGGTCTGAATCAAAGTTAGTTTTCTTGATGAAATGTAAGTTTGGAATGCTGTTTTATGAGTTTTAACTAGAATTGAGTATGCTTTATTACACGTTCATGCCTATGGTAACAGCCAGGTTGTCAGTCTGAACAAAGAAGTGCGCCCACTGTTGATTTTTGCTATTTTGTTTAAGCTTTAGCACAGTTGCATTCAAGGCTAATTTACTGGAGGCATAATATATTCTCCATAACATCCATTCCTTTGTAAAAGTTGCCATGCTTTCATTGATTTGTTTTTTTAATAAACAACCGGTTCTATTTAGCAGTTATAACTAATTTGTAGTCCACTGTTTTAAATAAACATACTAGATTTGTACTGTGTAACATTTACACACTGGTGATCAATAATCAGGTAGTGTTGGTAGCATGGTCTGATTTCTGCTTATGTTTAATATTACATTTAGTCCTGTTGGCATTTGCAATGGCGAGCTTATGGCTTTGGAAACATGGGAATCGCTGTGGTTTAGCTGATGTTTAAATACAGTGTGATATTTACCCAGTTTGAGAAGAAATGTTGGAATCTTGACAAAATGTAAAACAACAAAATCCATATTTACGCAAGATGTTTATTGTTGGCAAACATTTGACCTAGTGTTTTCTTGGCAGTTTGTTGTGGACAGCTCCTGAGAACCTTAATTCAATTTGCACTCAAGATAGAAGCAAACATTCTTTCTTTAATGTCTGTGTGTAGTAGTCCCTATTTAAAGAGTTCCCACCATAACCTTGTGTCTCAAAAAGAATTATATTAATGCATCTTAGGAGATTTACTAGCCTTTAGTATACCTGTTGCTAAGAAACGACGAGCCAATTTATTTAAGAAATATTTTTCTGTTATCGGGGTTGTACTTAATGGGTGGAAGACCATCTCCGCTGTTGTTGTTTTTACCAGTGCGATACTGTGGAATTGTGAGGAAAGTCTGTGGAGAATCATTTTTTTCAGACATGACAATGTGCGTTTGTGGAGGCTGTAGTAACAGCAACATGACTGAGAATGTCTCTGTGTTCAAATTTTCTAGATATGTGAAAGTAGCACAGAAATGGCATCAGTTCATGCGCCGCACAAAAGTGTGGAATGTCAGTCTCATTTCAAGGAATTATGTTTCAACCAAACACAAAAGCAGTGTTATGATGAAGGATGCTCCACCTTGTAAGTGTATTTGCAAATTTCATAAATGCGAACAAACTGCTTCCATTCTAGGGCGAGTGATGTCAGGCCCTCGACCCAGATCGAGTGCTACGATGTGCTTATTCCATCATGGCAATAGCAAATACGAGTTACTCGGGTTTAGTGTGGCCTTTGTCACTGATTATTGAGTGTCTATTTTTTAATATTGACCAGTCCCTTGGTTCAGTTGGTTGTGCCTCACATATGTCTGCAGCATTTCTCGTGCAAGAGGGATGAGTTCACACGGCTTTAAAGTGGGAAATCAAATTCGTTGTCTGATTCTTGAAATACTTTAGTGTGATCATGACCATATCCATCCTCCTCTTTGTCTGCATAATTGTCCAGTTCTCTCTCTAAATCGTGCCGGTCTTCTTATCCGCTGTATTCTGCCGATTGCTGTTGATTGTCAAGTGACCAAAAGGCGACTTCTACCTGTTACTTTTTTTGTCAGGACACTTGGAAATAACTAATTTTTCTTCAAAATAAAAAGATTGCCATTATTTGGCATAAACAGTGCTTTAGCTAGATTTTATGATATTCATTTCAAATTCTATCTGAAACCTCAAAATTACAAAAATGCATGGTTGGAGCTCTGTAATGCAGATAAGTCTGAAATGACTGACACAAGGTTAATAACCTTTCCATGCTTAATGGTTTAAAGTGGTGAGTTCTGTCCCTATTAGAAAGAGCAGGTCTCATGGAGTGTTTTCCAAAACTATTCAGCCCTGTTGCTTTTTCATCCACCCACATACTTATACATGGGTGTGTATTGCAGTCATCTTTGTCCAGAAGTCTGGCATCTGCTGCTGGATCTCATAAGTGCTTTGCAGGAACATAATGAGTTTTATCTGATGTGTTCATGGTTGACGATGGGTCTCGATGACTTTCGGATGATTCGATTCGAGAACTACCCCATAGTGGCAATTTTATTTTTTCATGTTCATGGCTGTATCTCCTTAATCCTTTGGAGGATCTTTGTGAAATTGGGCACATAAGTTCCTATGGAAATGGCAATGGAAGACTATGAGTGTCAGACCAGTCTGCCCTGCCCCTTGTTGGCAAATTCATTACTTGGCGAAATAAATTTCGCCAAGTATGTTGCTCTTCCACTAAGTTTGTTTTTTTTTT
>NMRA01000326.1:30551-51920 GCA_002633005.1 Phoronis australis
CCGGGAATTTACAAAAGTGGCCGAAAGTGTTAGCCAATGAAACGCGTCAAAGATCGATTCTGCATATCCCATGTTCACGCGACTTGCTTACAAGTCATCGGGAGGGCTGTTCTCGGTTAGTGTTCTTTTGAACTTGGATTTGGCAACAACCAAATAACGGTCGGATTAACAAGAGCTGCTTTGTATTTGCCAGGTATCTGTTGAGAAGTGTAAAAACTCAGCTCGCATTCGTTGGAAATTCCAGGTCGCATTTTGCGACTTGATACGAGCTGACAAAAATCTCAGCTCGCATTTCCAAATTTCAGGTCGCAAATGCGACCTGCAGCTCGTTATGTCGAGCCCTGGTCTACATTAATTATTTGTACAATAGTATTTATTTAAATTGGTCATTTGTATAGTACTCTTCACTACATATTGATAATGTTGACCATTTATACAGTAGTATTTACTACAAATACATGTTCATTACATTAATCATTTGAAGACTAGTATTTACTACGTATTCGTTATATTGGTCATTTGTGCATTAGTGTTTTCTTATACTTTTCATTATATTGATCATTTGTACATTGATATTTACTACATGTTCATAATGTTGATCATATGTAAATTAGTATTACTAAAAACTAGATGTTCTTTATATTCATCATTTGAATATTATTTATTTCATATTCATTCTATTGATCATATGTAAATTAGTATTTACGTAATATTATTAATACTGATCATTTGTGCATTAGTATGTACTACACATTCATAATATTGATCATTGGTACATTTGTATTTACTTAATATTCGTTATATTTATTACATATTTATTCTGTTGATCGTTTACAAATTAGTATTTACTAAAGGAAATCTCAAAATCTTATTCACAATATCTTGCCATTCTTACCATATTTCACATACGTCTTGCAAAATACCTTATTTTCATTCTCAGAGAACTTCAAATATGAAATGTGTACCGTGTAGTGAGAAAAAAATGATTTAGCAGAACCACCCCGGAACCGCACAACTGCGTGGAAATTTATTTACTACTTATTCGAGGTCAAAGGTTATGGGCTGCCACTCAAATTGAATATCCCGCCGGGCACACAGCAGCTTCATATGTACCCTCAGTCCTTTCATTCACGGAGTCGCCATAATATTTCGTCAACGAAGTGTACGTAAGATAGAACAATGGCAGGGAAACGAAGGCAAAACGTAGTTTTGATCCTGAGGGAGTTGTGTGTTTGCATGCATATGGCTGTTGAAAAGGAATGCTATGAGTTACCTCACGTCTCTGTGCTTTTGTGTTCATGAACACAGCAGGTTGTGAAAAGAGATAAATCCTTACCCTAATTCCTTAATTCAAGTAATTTGAAATTTCGCTGTTTCGATCTCGTGCTCACGACATGCTTTAACCACCGATTTCTGCATTCATTTCGTGCTTGGGTTTCATATCAGTCTCCCAGCGCGTGGTGTGTCTAATAATGAACTGTTGATCCACTTTAAAGTGGACCACAATGCATCAGCTTGACCCACTTAATATGTTGGCTCCACCCGTGTCCTAGTTGGAATTGACTTGGCTGAATGCTGACATATTGAACGCGGCTAAGGGGTGTATAGGTTATATTGACCAAAAACAGGTTTTCACGGAATAATTAACTGAAGACCTTTAGATTTTCACCACTCATGATTTAATCGGCTTTTTCTTGGCTTCGGCAAATCGACTTAATTTGAACTTAGGAACATGATTTTTCGAAAATGGCCCAGTGGATTTTGCTGAAACTTTCCAAACCTAATATTTGTTCATCAGTCTCAAAAACTTTTAGAATTTTTGATATAAAGGCCTAGTTTTTGTGTAATGTAACAAAGACGAATACGACTATTTTTTTCAAAAATACCTTACATTTTGCTAGTTGATTTGTCATAGAAACCAAATGAAAAGGCTAATTGAAAATTTCTAGCAGCATTTTTGAGGTAACTGGTGAAGTTTTCATTTTAAAAAGGTTTCATTAAAATTGACCGAGGGGTTATTTTACTATGAATGTACCTGTCTTGAAAATGAAATTTTGACTTAAAATTGTGTTAACATGATAATAGTAATAACGGTACATAAATTATAAAACATATTTTTATATTACCTGGTCTTTTTTGTTTCAGAAATATATACTTTTACTAGTTGACAAAGCCTAGTATTTTGATATATGAGTTACAATGGAGGCCTCTAAATAAGTTTGAGATAACCATACTGATCAGTTGTGCATTAGTATTCATAATGTTGATCATTTGTAGCAGTTACCACATCTTCATTATACTGATCATTTATATATTAGTATTTATATATTTTGGTCATTTGAATATTAGTATTTACTTCATCTCCATTATATTATTTACACTCCTGTTCATTTCAGGTGATGCTGGGGAAACAGAGGATATGAAAAAGCAAATTTATTTTTTAGAAAAAGTGAGTAAAATGCTTGTTAATAATTCTAACTCCCACAAGTATCAACCATGTTGATGGCTGTCGTGATTTAAGAGGATGGTTGGTCACCAAAATATTGGGTTTCTTGATATTGTGTCCTTAAAAAACATGATAATTCGGTGTTGTAATTTTGATCCTTTAAGCTGACAAGTCACAAAATTCTCCAATTTGGGACATTCTCTAAATTTGAGACACTGAAATCAAAGTCAACATTGAATTGTCTTGATTCTGAAGATTGGGGTCATCACATTTCTTAAATATCCGACACTGCTCTTTTTATCCATTACGTTTGAGATAAAATTGTTGAAAATAGCTGCCAATTCAAAATTGATCTTATTTGTAATTCTTGATGTTGGGACGGACAATATTGCCTATTTCTAAATTTTGGTACTAGCCCCGACCTTGACCAAAATAACTTTTCACTGTCCCTAACTAGAGTTTTACCACAGAACCATGCATTGCTGGCCATATAGATGCAGGCTAATGCCAAGCTGTGTATTTAAGAACAGTCAGTAGACGTCTCATAGTGAATTGTATAAAAATTGCAAGTTGGTGAGATCTAGGCTTAAACAAGCCTCCAGATGTGTCATATCAGTTTTAGGCCATCTCATCAATCTGACAAATACAATTTAAAGTAGTAAAGTTAATGTTATTAAACCATTCAATTAATATCTGTATCTCTCTATTCTTTCAGGATCTCAAAACCTTTGAACAAGAATTAGTCAAACAGCAAAAGTACATCACAGGAATTTTAGCTGGTCTAAAAATTGATGTGCAGTAAGTGAAAATATGTTGATTGGCTGTTTCGATTTAAGTTTTCATGTCAAACTACGATAGTGTTTGTTCAGGTTCAAATCGTGTTTTCACTGTCTACTAATATGTTCTATTTAAATGATTTACATTTTGTTCATTTCAATGTTTGAATTCTTCGATTTGAAGCAATATTAACTATCATTCCACGACAGCACCAAAAGGTCAACTCTAGGGTCACCGACTTAGATCTTGAAAAAAGTTGTGTGTATATACATTTTGGTGGGATATGTTCAAAATGCTTATTTGAAAATTTTTGGGCCATTGCTTTTTAAGTTAGAATATCATGAATATTTTGGCATAAAAAAACTCATTTTTGGTTCAAGAAGGCTTAGTTAATGAAGTTGTTTTAAAAAGGCTTAAAAGAACAGCAAAGAAAAATACTTATAATATTTATGTAGACATTGAATCTCTCTATAAGAAGACAGTCTTTGAATTTTCAAAAGAGTTTTTGTTAACCTTTAATGGAGGCCAAATTTCGGTAAATTTTGCCCAATTTTTTGTCCTTTTAGTCATTTTTAGGTGACCTGGGAGCCAGGGTTCAGGGGGCTGGTGATTTCCAGTGATATTTTCATCAGTTAGCTGTCTAAGAAAATAAAAAATATGGGCTTTTTGTTTGTTTTCAAGCAGCAATCAATAGAAAAGACATTCCATCGCGTATCTTACGGTGCCTGACTGGGGAGTATGTAGCCGTATCTCATAAACCTCACAAAGGGGCTTCTTTAATTTTAACAAAATATGGTAATCAAATCAGTTGACGTCAATTTTTAGATACTTTGACTACTGCTGGCCTCCTGGTGAAAGTTTCTATAACTAGATTTCCTTGGTGAAATTTCATGAAATTTGGCCAAAACGTTTACGTCAAGGAAACGATGGCACATGCATGTTTGAGAATGAAGTTTTAATATTAATCTAATTCTGTTATGTCAGCTGCTAACTGGTGCCCTGTTAACATTCACCTTATTAACTGATAATCATTACATAAAATATTTAAAGTCACTTTAATTTGAGTTTGGACATTTTTACAGGATGCTAATTGTTTAATCGATTCCATCCAAAGCTGATTTTGTCACTTGTGACGCTACCATGAAAGATAAAATGACAACTCTGTGAAAAAGATTGGATGCATATGGGTTTCAAAATTTTCATTGTAGCTAAGGCTTACTTATACCTAGCAAAGTGATCTTAGTATAAATTAAAACGCAAACTAAAATGATCCTAACAATCTTTTTTGCCACAAAAAGTAAGTTAGAATTTACTTTGGGAATTTTCAGCAGTACAGGGGAACCAAGCTCAGTTTAAGTATGAACATAGATATGCAAAATTGTTACCATGGCGACTGAGTGACATAAAAGTTTTTGTCCTTAAACTAGAATTTGATTAGCATGATAATAAGTAAAATGAAGCTATGATGCAAAAGGGTTCAAGTAAGCTTCACACTTCATAATCCAAATGTAACCCATTTCTGTAAATCAAGTTAGATTTTTCACATATTTTGCTTTGACATATCTTGAAGTAGAAAGTAACTAGTTACAAAACATGAATCGAAAGTGCATTTTGTTCATAGAATTTAGAAAAATATGTGTAATGTTGTGATACCTTGAACAGAAGAATTAGTTGACTTTTGATCAAAAAATAAGGTTTCAGAACAATTTCAACAGAATTTAGCAGAGTGCAAAGTCAGTTGAATTGGCAGTTCACATTGAAATAAATAGAAGATTCATAATAATTATAGTTATGGCACAAGCACCAGAAAACTACAAAACTGCTTTTTGTAGCAGTGTGTCTTCAAATGTATTATTATAGTTAAATCTTCACCGATGACAGTGTGGCCTGTTGAACATGCCTTTCAGTTCAGAAAAGTCGCCATGTTGTCCAACGTGAATTGTGAGCACTTTAACCACTCAGTTCAATAAGTTACACCTCCGTACACAATGGTACGTGAAAGATATGTGTTACAAAATTTTACCGCTAGAATATTTGTGACAATAATGTTTAGGCACTTTTAATCCGTAACCCATGCTGCTGACATTGCAAGATGGCCGACCCAACGGAAATAACTTATTGTTGACTTGAAGTCAACATTTGACACATATATCGCGATAACTTGTGATTGCACCATGCGGTTTTGATATTTTTTCATTTTTGTATTTCAGACATTGATGCCCTTCCTGTGATGTAGGCTTTTGTCTTGCAAAGTGAAAAAATAATTTTTGGTTCAACTGCTTCATACAGTCTCAAACCCTTAATTAAAAAAAATTTTATAAATAAAAGCTAACTTTCCTTGAAATGTTGCACAAATTGGAATATTTCATTAAAAATCAAATGAATTATTCATGTCAGCCTAAAAATTGTATCTAAGATCGTCAACCGTTTTGGGTATTGGCACCAGGCAATTATGTCATCACTTGTGCCTGTGTAATCTCTGACCCACCGTCAGTTATGAATGCTCAATGGGTGAAATGGTGATATGGATATGTCAGACAGCATTATGGTCCCTAAATGTCGATTCTCATTCATTATCTTTCTTGAAACCATTTTAAATGTAACAAAGTTACAAAAACATTTCGTTTAAGAAATGTAGAATACGCAACATTTAGTCATTTTTAGAGCAAAAAATAAAATAGCCCATTTGAAAGATTTTTTAAATTTGTTCCCATATCCAAGATCCATCCAAAAACATAAATTTCAATGTTTACAGCTTCGCAAACTGACTTATAGGAGCAGTCGAGTGACACCCACTTTCAACACTACAAAAAAGTGCTTACGGATTTACCTCCCCTGTCACGTCATGAATGCAACGAAATCATGAATATCAATTTTATTGTTTTATTTGGTAGTCCTCATGTCCCTCTTCCTAATCCCATTATGTGTTTTTTTCTCATTGATTGCAATCTACCTGTTTTTCATATTGGAAAATTACCATTTTCGGTATGCAAAAATGTAATAATTTTCTTTGTATTAAACCTTTGAAAACCTATAGGTAAAAACTAAGAGGTCAATAAGTGCAAAATTGGTGATTTTTGTATCAGAGCCACACCTTGATCACATACACAAACTTTAACCTGAATCTGGAAGATGACCCCTGACCCCTAGTCAAGAGTGATTTTTTGATTTCTTTTGTTTTTCTCATGAAATGGCTCTTAAGCTTTCCTGTATGTGCTATCTGTCAAAAATAAGATTTATTTAGGCCACCCGTGGCTATAAAATTGGTGGTATGATATCCCTTGCTCATTTAAAAAGTGATTGCTGTTTGTTAATTATTAAGACCGAGCTCATGAAATTTCAGATCAAGTCATTACTTGAAAAACAAACTGTCAGTTCTTCTGTGAAGCCCATAAATCCATCCTCATCTTGTTAAGGAGCAAAGTGGCCAAAATAGAAACTTGTTTTTCACAGAAAGCACAGGCTTACTATTACTTTAACTGTTTTGTTCATAGCATGCTGTATTTCACAGGAAACTACTAGAGAGTCAAACTCTTGATGTTCAAATGAAAAAGAAAGCAGACGCATTCCTAAGTCTACTTCAGACACTTCACAAAGGTGCCTCTGAAGGGAGGCTGGATATAGTTAGAGCTGATCTCCCTGAATATTACTTTGCTTTGGACAGGGTAAGAATTAAGTAACTGCAAACCTGCGATATGACTAAAATGGTGTTATCTTTATGCTGAGTTCGGTGAGCATACAGTTGAAACTAAGTCAGTGATAAATTCACTTAGTAGACATGTTTGAGAATGTTGCTGTTGACTTGACTGTTGAGAACAGCTGGGAGAGAGGCCTTGTTGGTCTGTCACTGTTGGATGTGATCACATGGATATGATCATAAGAACACCATGAAATTGATCAGAAATAGAAAGCTCAGATGAAGCTGCAAAAATATTAGTTACGTACTTGTGTCTATATTCAATTCATATTGTCGAAAGTTGGTTTGCCCTAATTTGTAAATGGATTAATTATGTTTGCAATGTAGGAGGTAACACCATTTAAGGACAAAGTTCGACGTATGTCACTTTTACATACCCCCAAAGACATACCATTGAGAGGTCGTTCTCTAAGGTATTTTATTTTGGCATGTTGTTTAAATAACATGCTTGCAATTTCTGTAATCATTTTGAGCTTCTGAATCTGAGACAGCTTCACTAGCTAGTCAAGTTTACTTGATGTTACTAAGCATTTGATTGGACTCACCATACATCTACCGGTACTGCTTGTCAAGAATAGCTCTTGAAATAATTCAATGCTTCATGAAAGTTAGAAATCACTTAATGGCTTCATTTTAATTGCTTTGGCTTGTGCTTTTTGACCTTATTATGTTGAACAATAGTTGATCAGAAGAAAAATTCTCTGGTATTGAGGCAAACAATGAAATGCAAAGTTTCAGGTTTTTATTAAAAAATTTTGTGTTTGAAAAATTACACACTGTCTTGGATGAATCGAACGTGTCACAGTCTGTTTCATTGTTTGTGCTATAGAATTGTGTCTGTCTGACTGCCATACTTTGCTTCCTGAGTATTTTTAGTGCTCACCGGTGACTTCCTTGCTGTTTAGAATGTAGAATGCTTCTCAAAGTGTGTGGTTTCAATGACAGGCCTTAGTATGTTTACCACTTCTATTTTAATTGTTCTAAATGTAAACATGAGTGGAGCTTGACTGCCCAGCTTGCCCAGGAAAGTGTTTGGTCAATGGTTCTTACAACGTGGAAAAGTGATTTCATTCAAATCAAATGAAGATTGAGCAGTTAGTAGTTAACATACACCTGGTTATCCTTCAAGCTTGTTGGACCAGAAACCATAAAACATGGGGAGTAATGTACTGGAATGTTCCTTTCCAATCTAACAGTTTGAGAAGCATTTCTTCAGTGTCTTGCCTATTACACCTTCTCCTTGCTAACAGTTTTTGACTGTCACTAATGTTTCAGCATATCGTCAACCCAGCTTACAAGAATGTCAAACGCCAGTATGTTACTTACATTAACTCCAAACTAAGTAAAAGTAACAGGTAAATTGTGCTATTTATTGTCAACTTTATTGCTATGATCAAAACTAATTGATAGTTAGCCGAATGTGTTTAGATGTAAGGCAAATTCTATAGTTTTATACCTTGTTTGTAGTGGGCGTCTTGATTCTGAAAAGGTGGTACTCGATTTTTTTTCATTTTTTATGTAGTGTGGAACTGGACTAGTGAACTTGAAAGGAACCCATTTCTAGTGAGTTTCCAAGAAAAAGTCTTCCTGTCATGAACTCTTGTTATAGAAACACTGCTCTTTTACATTGATTCTTGGACAGCTTCTTTTTAACAAATGGCCTGAAGCTGCTCGACAAGATTGAGGTGGTCAAAAACATTTTCATCTAGTGCAACGGAACTTTTAAAAATTAATATACTAGATAATATCAAACTGTAGATTTTTATGCTCCCGTATATATGTGGGTGCATATTGCCGCCATCTCTGGGCATCCAACGTCTACTACAATCTTCTTCAAATCAGCAGATGTGTTTTTATATTAAACTGACAAGTTTGGATAGACCCTATTACCACAGTGCTCCCTCGTGGCAATTTTTTGCATGTGCCTCTTGCATCTTCCGAGTTCCATGTTGGATTTTCATGAATTTTGGTAAATAGGTTTCTATTAAAGAGGTGACGATGTGTTTCTGTTATTTGGACACTTCAATTTATACTGCGCCACCTTGTGGCCTATTTTATTACTTCAAGTCCGTTTTGTGGTGTTCACATCTCTATCCATCAAACCATTCTAAAGATCACCATAAACTTTATAAATAGGCAGATAATACATTCCTGATGAAGATCATGGCTTGTGTTGGTTTTCGGAGGGGTCTGATTACTGTACTATGCCATCCCCTAGTTGCAATTTTTCGCATCTCCTTAACCCTTGTAGAATATTTGGCAGAATGTGTTCCTATGAAGTTGACGGATTACGACGAGTTTCGGATAGATACAACTACCAATTTGTCTGGTGGCAATTTTTTTGCTTTCACCTCTGAATCTGCAGAGTTCCTTGTTGTATTTTCATGAAATTTGTAAATTAGTTTCTGCTAAGGAGACGGCGATCGATGACTGCATCTTTGGACAGATTCAACATAGTCTGCACCGCCTAGCGCCATTTTATTATTTTGTTTTTGACATCCACCTCCGTATCCGCCAAATTGTTCAAAGGATCATTTTGGATATTATCAAATGGATTCCTACTTGTGATATTCTTTTTTGCATTCGCAGCTATGTCTCCTCTAAACTCTTTGTAGGGTTCTTGTGAAATTTGGCAAGTGCAGTTTTTCTATGAATGTGACATGGCTGACGATTTTATTATTTTGAGTCTGCATCAGTATCCACCAAACTGCATGCTCAAAGGATAATAATGTCCATTACATGTTACTACTGACAAGAGCACCACTGATGCTGATTTTCAGATGGGTCCAAATACTGTTATTTCCCCTAGTATCATTTTTTTAAATCTGTACACAGTTTTGACATATCCTGTGTGATCTAGTGGTCATTTCTATGCTTAAACACCCCTAAAAGCATACCATTTGGCAAGCAGTCATGGGCACATGTCAATACTTTGCATTGCAAAATCTGTTAAATCCATGCTAACGAGCTCTGTTTTAATGTAGTTTACCAACAAATACTCCTGCAGCTGCACTAAATGGAAGTACAGTTGACATGGACACAGCAATCATAAAGTCAATGATAGCTGAAGAGCCGCAAAAGCCTAAGAAGCGTAAGTATAGCAATGAATGTATATCTTGGTTAACCGTGTCATTTGTCGAGTTTGACTCCTTCATATTTACAATGTGTACTGCTGTGAGAATGCAAGTGACTGATAACCCTATGCACTTATGGTATCTCACAAAACCACATTACTCAGTAGACTTTGCCTTAGTTATGCCACGCATTGTTATACCATAATTGGCCGACTTTTAAGTATGGCGCATTGGCACTTTAGGTCTACTTCACATGTACTTGTGGTAGATCTAAACTTCACATGTACATGTTAAATAATGTACATCTAATTTCACATGTACATGCCATAGATCTAAACTTCACATGTACATGTTAAATAATGTAGATCTAATTTCGCATGTACATGTCATAGATCTAAACTTCACATGTACATGTTAAATAATGTAGATCTAATTTCACATGTACATGTCATAGATCTAAACTTCACAT
Source organism: Phoronis australis (assembly GCA_002633005.1). Classification (NCBI taxonomy): domain Eukaryota; kingdom Metazoa; phylum Phoronida; family Phoronidae; genus Phoronis; species Phoronis australis. The sequence goes on from NMRA01000326.1 coordinate 41,015, forward strand.
GTACATGTTAAATAATGTAGATCTAATTTCACATGTACATGTCATAGATCTAAACTTCACATGTACATGTTAAATAATGTACATCTAATTTCACATGTACATCACATAGATCCTCTTCACATGTACATGTTGTAGATACACCTCACAAATACATGCCATCTTAGATCTTTTTCATAATGTACATGCCCTAGGTTTACTTCACATGTACGTGCCGTTGATCTAACTTCAGTATCACTGCATTCTTTATTGCTGCAATCTTAGGATATTGATTAATGCAACGAAAAAAAATTAGAGGTGATTTTTATATAAAAACTGCCAACACTTGAAAATGAACATGCCCCACAGCCGCCATCTTGAAGGTGACTTCCGGTTCAATAATTTTTTATAAAAGCTTATTAAACTCAACGAACACGTGACCAGTTTGAAAGTGATTGGTTCGCAATTGCGCCCTCTACAGGAGAAAACGTTTTTAGCCCTATTTCGGGGTGCGCATGCGCCACGTCCAATATTTCCGCCATCTTTAACCGGAAGTCAACGATTTTCTGCACAATTGTAGCACATGCGTTCTAGTATATTCGTACCGATTTTCAGCCATGTAGGTCGAAAAGTGCGGCCTCTACGAGTATTTGACTGTGAAATCGGATACAAAATGGTCGCCACGTCCGCCATTTTGTATCTGATCATGACCAAAAACAATAGCGTTCTAGTGATTCCCGATCTACATGTTGTGTGCAAATTTCATGACAATCGGACCAGAATTGCGACCTGTAGAGAGCGAACAAACAAAANNNNAAAAAAAAAAAAAAAAAAAAAAAAAAAAAAAACTTGCTGTCAGAGCAACATACTTGGCGGAAGAATTCCGCCAAGTAATAAACCATTATCCTTTAACAGTGCTCCCAATTTGTCAACCAGAATTAAAAGTAATTTTTTAGTCTTTGGAGGTACTAACAATAAATTGTTGCTATGAACTGAACATGCCTCAGTGGCCTGAGTTGACACATTTGGACACTAAAAGCTTATAATGACTATCAACACTTGTCTAGCTAACTAAGAGCATATAATGACTATCAACACTAGCTATCTAAGTGCATATAATGGCTATAAACACTTGCTAGAATCACTGCCCCAGGATTCTGGGTGTTCTGTGGCTTTAGCATGGTCATTACCAGACTGAGTGTCGTAGTGATAAACTTAGAGCTATGTATACACCCAGCATGTCATCTTATGCATATACGCGTCATTACATCTCAATCTACAGTATGTAGACGCTACGCTAAAATGAAAAAGTTGGTGTTTTACATCTGTAGTGGTCATTACTAGGAAAGAGGTTGATTTTATACTGCTGTGAAGGGTTTGTATGTTAACTACTTTGTAGCACCTCCACCTGAGCTGGTACACAAGGACACGGGCCGTGTGAACATGATAGCAGTGATGAAGCATTATCCTCACATGTCTGCTGACTATGTAAGTATATATTGAGTCATCCTCATGGCAGTGATCTAACCATGCAAGTAGTGGCCATGTCTCACACTAACCAATAGACCAGGTCTTCAAATGGTCTAGTGTCAACGATCTTTTAGAGTTCAATGCAACACTGGTGAAGCCGAAACTCATAATTGAAGCACAGCTGGGAGAGTGACTTCCTGTTGATAAAATCGGTGAACTCCATTCAGCGCGTGTGCTGTTCCCTCACTTTCAAGTAATATGAAGTTTGTGATGATGGACATTTATCCAGAGGAGAAGTTTGCCATGCACAATAAAGTTATGAATTAAGGACTTCTTACTGACAGTAATTTACGGTAGATTTCCAGAGCTTCCTTGCTCTAACTAGGTATTGAGGACTGTAAGTTGCTGCAAACTCCACTGAAATTTGACTTGATTTTCTGTTGAAGGAACAATGTAGTGGCATTTTCTTTATGCCTGCTCTTAATTCAACAGATTCCTTGACGAGAATGTCTTATGGAGTTTTAGCTGATATCTTTTTTGGGATAGGAATTAACATGCTTATTTTGGACACTTGAGATCTATGTTACACCCCCAGTGGCAGCTTGTGTCTTTCTCTGTAAACCCTGTAAAAGATCTTTGATGTAACTTAGCTTGAAGTGGGTATTGGACTGCACTCAATGTTCATGCAGACAAATTCATGCAGTGTTGTGCTCTCTAGTGTGAATGTTTGATGCCCCATGGTAATGAAAAGCCTGTCTTAAATGTGGGAAATTAATAGCCTAAATAAAAAATTTTTCTGAGTAGTAACTTTTGTTAATTACCTTGTGTTGTTAATTATTTAATTACCAGGTGAAGGAGCAGTGGGACCAATTCAAACGTTATGACACCAACGGTGACTACACTCTGGATCTGTCCGAGATGATGTCAGCACTCAACTCGACTGTTGGACAAGCATTTACCGCACAACAAATTAAGGTAGAAAATGTTGATGAGACTAGAATTTTGAGTTGTATACATGACGTTAGAGATTATTCTCGCTTGAATAAATTCAACATTCACAAGACACATTAATCAGTGTTCAGATATTACGAGAAGATTGCGGCGAGAAAAAATGACATTTGCAAGTACAGAGACAGTAGTCTTATTTTCTAGTTAACACTTTGTTTTAGCAGTTAACGAGAGAATCAGATAGCCTGTTCACCCTTTTTAGGTGTTTTTGAGCAACCCGTTTTAATTATACTTTCAGGATGCCTTACTGGAGATAGATATTGACGGATCAGAAGACCTGGACTTCTATGAATATTTAGGTGTGGCTAGTCTGTTGATGAGGAAAAGCGGTAAGATTGTGTCAATTATGATCTAGTTTTGGGGAGATGTGTCTATCCTGTTGATAAAGAAATGTAAAAACTTTGATCTCTGAATGATGGTAAGTTTGCGGTGACATGATGTTGGAGTTACCATTGGTGATATGTAATAATGAGAACGAGTTGTGAAGACTGCCAGAGGTAAACTGTACTTTAATTGTATCTTTTTAATTTTGAATATTACTTGAATCAGTGCAAGCACACAATCAAATGTAGGCATGTGTCGTCAGTAGAAGTTAGATGTGATAAACACTTTTGTATGAAATTGGATTAAAAGTTGCTTTTGCGAGACAAGTTATTGAAAATGAAACTTTAGAAACACCCTGTTAGCCCCAGAGTTTTACATGTAAGATAACGGCTACATCCGGGCCAAAGAAAAGCAGACTACTTAATATGCAGACTGACAAGCTAAGTGGTGATAAGTTAAGTAGGGTTTCTTGCACTGCAAGTTAGTAACACAAAGTCATTTTGTATTTTACTTTAAGGGACAACTGAATAAACCCAAGCTTTCTGTCAAAAACCCAACTTTTTCAAGGTCACTCACTGTCATAAAATTTGTCTCGTCTTGTTCTTGTACTCAGGTGAGGTGTGGTTTGAGAAGTGACAGGTTGTTATTGCTTCAGACCACACCCACTAAGACATTTATCTTGATAGATTAATGTCAGTCAACAAGACAGTGTGGCTGTCAACAGAACTTATTCTAAGCAAGTTTTGTAACCAATTTCAGTTCAACCAAAGATATGAATGAGATGATGATGCTTTCGATAAACAATCTCAACTGTGAGGAGTGTTGATGTTGCTAACACCAGACATAGCTGCTTCAGTGAGATGTGTTCAGCAATTGAAATCTACAGTATGCATGTATATTTAGATGGAAGTTGTTTACCATTTTGTGGCTGCTTGATGAAATGTTCTGTTTCCATTGCAGGGAAGTCGGAGATATTCCACTCAAACATGGCGCAGACTCAACCAAACATTGTCTCAAAAATGTGCGTGATCCAATAGAAGGACTTTGCATAGCCATGACGACTTGACTGCACAGCACAACGCATAATGAGTGTGAATTTTGTGCCAAGATCCAAGATGTGTGTGTGAGATAGCAGCAGAAGCAAATTCTAGTGCCTCAGTGTTTGCCACTGCCACTAGGGTTGCATTCAGGGCTGAGGCTAATCATACACAGGATGTATTTATGCAATACTCTGCTGAGAATGCTGAAAGACAGGACCTGAGCTCTACATTGAAGTAAAGCTGAGGCAGACAAAAAACTATAAGCTTGATCCAATGGTTAAAATGCAAGACAGTTAACTTGAGGTGTGCAACAAATGAGCTTGATGGAATTTTCCCTTGTTAGGCAGTGATGTAAATATCTCGCTAGATTTCTTACTTCACAAGACTTAGTCCAAATCCTCACAGTAGGTGGGCGGAATGTGCTGCCTACATGGTTGGTTGATTAGCTTTGTTAACAAATGAAGTTTAAACTGGTCACATAAGCGAATGGCACGTACCAAATGAACAGGAAGCATGTCAAAATGTAATCTTGAGTAACAACAAGGCAGCAGCTGAATAAACCGATATTTTATTATTTCCCTTGCTGTCAGTTGGTAATGATCTGTGTTTGAGTTACTTGCATTTAAGGCACCTAGCTGAGCTCATAGGTCTTCATCAGATCTAAGCTTTAACTTCTAGTATGGGTACACATACCTGGCTGCTACCATGAGGTGGTTACATGTCTGCGCTTGTTGCAAGTACTAAGTAAACCTATGATGACATCTCAGGCTGTTGTTGCAAAGGGATTCAATGAGCCACTCTGTTCTTACCCAGAGGATACTGTTTTGAGTGATCTGTTGTTATGTTGGTATGCAGCAGAAAGGTTCATAATAAACACAATCACCTAACAGACACTAACAAGTTAATAGATTATTTGGCAAATGAACAAGTTGATTTTGAAAGAGAGGTGATTTTTCTAACGATTAAGTTATTTGTACCAAATTCACAGATACTTGTCAAATGAATAGGTTATTGTTGAAAAAAAGGACAAGTTACTAGTCAAATGAACATTACAGTTCTGACAGACAGACAGGTTAGTCATCAAATGAATATGTTATTTTCAAACAAACGGAGAAGTCTAATAAGTGAGATAGGGGGCGCCGTAGCAACTCAAGAAATAGCCAAAGCCCTGCATTTACCACAATAGTTCCTTGTGATCTCCAGAGATTAAAGAATTTCTTACAATTTGGTATTCTTCAAATAATCCTGTGTTTGCTTTTTAAAATGGGATTTGACGGCAAAAAGTAAAACTGTTAATGACCATGCACATATTATTTTCAAAGCTTAGTTAGCCATGCCACCCAATAACTGTTGCAATAATTTGTCTAATTATTCACACTGAGACATTCAATCATGTCTAATCTTGTTTTGAAACTGTATTTAGTTTACTGCAATATTTTGCTGTTTTATTAGTGGTCTGTAAATGGCATCAGTGCTGTAAGAATTTCACATACCTTTACTTGAACAATGGTGCATGAGTTCTTGTCGTATCCAAAAATTATTGGTAACAAAATACAGTTTCTGGGAGCAGTCAGTTGTGGAGTCTTGAGGTCATAATTTGCTTTCAAGTGACACCTTCTTCATTCGACTTGTTCAGTCAATGGTTGACTTGTCTGTTCAACATGTGGCTTGACAGACACATAACTTGGGAGGCTCGAGCTGTGTCTGTCAGGTGCACTTGTCAAATTACTGGTTTATTCAACAGGTGGCACTTGTGTATCCAACAGGGCCCTCTTGAAAAGCACTGAAGAGTCCACCCTCATTTTAAGTATCACAATAATAAATAAATAAATAAAAAATCTGTAAAGTTGTCTCATCTGTTTGGAAAACTAGTTTTGAATGTTTTTTTGACAAATCAATTCCGAGTTGGCCACTTGGTTGCATAGTTGTTTATTTCCGTGGTTCAAATATTAAGTACAGAAAGGACCAATATTATTGCTTCAGGATAACATTACAAGATTCCCTTCATTGGCACACTTTTAGTATCATGTATTGTGATAGTTTTCAGTACTTTTTGGAAACTATACAATGCTTGCTTTCTGATAGAGTTGCAATGACTTTTCACCTACATTTGCTCTAAAGAAGAACCTCAGTTGCAACTGAAGATGGTAAAACTGACTGTAATCTCACTTAAAAGTGAGAAGGAATTCACGTGAATGTGGCAGTGTCTTAGCTGCACAAAACCTTGGTCAATAATTGCTGAAATGTTTTTATATCAGGCAAAGTTCTTTCAACTGAACGCAAATTTCCATCAGGTAGCGTTGGGCAGTGATATGAGAAACAGAATCTCCACGTCTTGATCCAGTTCCCTATTGCTGCAAACAGCCTTGCCAGTACCGAGTGGTATTGTCATTCAAAGTCAATTTGGAATTGAGCCTGGAATCTGAAACTGTACTTCATTATCCATCCACCTTCTATCAAAAAGCTATTAAAGCCAGTTATGACTGAGGCCAGTTATGACTGAGGCCAGTTATGACTGAGGCCAGTTATGACTGAGGCCAGTCACTGTTATGAATCTCAACTTATAGTCTTGGCAAAAATAATCAGTTAACTATAAGACTTTGCTAAGCACATAAAATGATGAATTCACTGTCATGGGATTTGTCTCAACTAACAAACTTTGAAACTTCCACATCCGGTAAGTTAGCCAAACTTAAGACAAAACTTAAGTTAAAAACTTATTAGTTATACTTAAGATCAATTTCTTAGAACAGACTTTACTTTTGTATTAAAATTGACTAAAATTCAAGATTTGTCTTCGCCAAGTCAGCTTTCTTAGAACCACCCCCTGGTCTCCAGCATTCACCTTTTGCCAGTTTTTTCCAAGCTCACAAACCACCTGCATAAGGAACAGGTCTAGCCCAGTTGCACAATAATAATTTTTGACTAAGTTCAATCTTCAAAAGTCAGTGTTGAACTTTTATTGCTGAAACAAAATGCTCCATTTCATTTTTTTGCTTTTAACGAAGTTAAGATGTTCAGACAGTGACCCGTATATCAAGAATTACACGTGTCCAGAAAATGGCTCTCATTATCTGATGCTAATTTGGAGTTGCATAATCTTTGTTAGAAAATAGATCTCAAGACTTTACTTGATCCTGTGTTGCCAAACCATTTTAAGATTCTTAATTTGTGAATGTTGTTGTTATGGGGACATTTATTGCTGCTTATGTCTCAGCAAATGGATTTCAATAAAAAATAACTGTGAATTATGAGTTTGAAAATAATAAAAATATTTTGTGAATATAGTTTGTGTTGTAGAGTCTGCAATCTTTAAAAATAACAACAGTACATAACAAAATAATTTGAAGAATTGCGTATCGTTTTCTGTTACAAAAACTTCTGGTATTATTGATATGTTGTATATCCACGCATTGATTGGGCCAAGATGTAAAGCACCAGATCATTCCGTTCTTGTTTTAAGGTTTAAAATCTCCTCGCCTGGAGTGTGTTCATCTGGCATCGACAGACCTTTAGATTCAGATAGCCTTTCGAAAAAACGTAAATATGACACCTCCAATATCCCTGTACAATTTAGTAATAATGTGACATTTAATGAAGAAATTTTATGTTTAACTGATTCATTATTGTTATCCTATGAACATCAGAACCAACTTGGTATTGTGTATCAGTCATTTGTTGACCTATTAGTTAAGGAAATGGATTCTTGGCTGGACTACAAGGATTTATCCAAGTCGTAAACTAAGAAAGTATTTTAAAAGGAACCAGCCTTACTGGAATTTGAAATTTAATGATTTGTGGAAAAATTTGAAAGACATAGAGAAACAACTTTCAAGAGGTCAAAGAGGACGCGGGAACTGGTCACATTATAAACAACTATTTCTGTCTGCTCAATAAAAATTTGACAAGAAACTAAAATGCGCAAAATGCTCATACCAGTTTTAACTGGTATGAGCATTTCGCGCATTTTAAACGTTTAAAAACGTTCAGATTGAAATTGAGAATCTGAATACTGAAAATCCTAAGCAATTCTGGGCATATATTAAGAAACTGGGACCAAAACAGTTTAGCAAAGTTACCCTGGAAGTCCTGGATTCAAATAATGAAATTAACTGACAAAAATTTCGTTCTAAATAAATGGAAAACTGATTACGAACAATTGTTTAAATGCACTTTAATCTGAAAATACACCATTTGATGAAGAATTTTATTTGAAAACGTGTACTAATGTCTTCTGACTGGTATAAGGCAATTATAATCCCGATACCTAAGAATTCAACAGACAACCCTAGGTTACCTTTGAACTATAGTGGGATAAGTCTTCTTTCCAATATTTATAAAATCTTCAGTGCTGTGTTGAATAATAGAATTTTGGGCTGTGAACAGAACAATATTTTAGTTGACGAGCAAAATGGTTTTCGAAGCCAACGGTCTTGTATTGATCACTTATATGTCCGTCTTCAATTATTCAAACAAGAAAGTCGTCTAACCTTTCCACATTTGTGGACATGAAAAAAGCTTTTGACTGGACAAACCATGAACTTCTGTTTTATAAATTACTGCAAAATAATATTAATGGTAAAATGTATGATGCAATTCCCATGATTTACAGAAGTCCGTTGAACTGTATACGATTAAATGGCACTCTGTATAGTGATTTGTTCACTCCTGAAAACGGTGTCCGTCACGGGGACGTTTTATCACCGACACTCTTTGCATTATATATAAATGACTTAGCTTTGGATATTAAAAAACTGGGTAAAGGTGTCCAATGTGGCCCGAACAATATTTCAGTGCTTCTTTATGCCAACCATATTGCACTTTTGTTTGAGAATGAAAATGACATGCAAGATATGTTGAAGGTTTTACACAACTGGTGTAAAAAGTGGAGAATGGTTGTGAACATGGCAAAAACTAATGTTGTCCATTTTTGAGCTAAGTCTATGCCTAGAAGCAATTTTGAATTTATTTTGAACAGTTTCATCAGTTATAAATCCTCATACAAATATTTAGGCTGTATTCCGGATCAACACCTTGACTTCAAAGAAAATTTGAATACGTTATCTGAAGCTTCTGGTAGAGCGTTAGGGAAGATATGCTCAACATTCTGTGATAACAAGAATCTAAGTTTCGACACGTTTAAAACATTACTTAATTCGTGTGTGGCACCAATTTTGGATTACGGGTCATTTGTTTGGGGTTACAAAAATTTTGATAATGATGAAAATATCCAAAACAGAGCGATGCGTTTTTATTTAGGGGTCAACCGATTTACAGCCACTCATGCTGTTAGTGGCGATATGGGGTGGGACTCCACCGGAAAGATTTAAATTGAATATGCTGCGTCTTTGGAACAAACTAGTAACCACAGGTGGTGATAGGTTACTGAACAAGGTATTTCTATGGGACTACTCTGTTGGTAGAAAGGGTTGGATAGACGGATTAAAAAAATTGCTTAACGTAACTGGCATGCAATCCTGTTTTCAAAATTTGACTACTTGTAAAATAGATGATAGAAACAAACTTAGACTGAATCTGCTGTAATTAAACCCAAGAACCTATATTTTTGACTTGTTAACTGAGCCGTATGTAAAGATTAATTGATCTCGTTCCGAGTGGTCTCTTTTGGCTAAGCTTAGAACAGGAAATCTCCCATTGCACTTGGAAACTGGTCGTTATGTAAACACTCCTGTAAGTGAAAGACTTTGCTTGTGTTGTGACTCTGCCTCTGTGGAGGATGAGCTACAGTTTGTGTTTGATTGTTCTCTTTATAACTCACGGAGGTCTATTCTGTTTAATGTTTCACTTCAAATCCCAAACTTTGTAGATTTCACTACGTTAAAACTGCTATTTCAGTATTTCCCTAGTCAATTTGCCAAATATATCAAGTCTGCTTTTGAACTTAGAAACCGACGCATTTATGGTAGGTCTACATCTGAGTTGTGTGGTTAAAGTGACTAATAAGCCCAACTGGGCTGGGTACTTATCTTTCTTAAGAATGTTATACCTATAACTGTTTGATTTAATTGTACTTGTCACTATAATAAATAAATACTACTACGACAGGGGCCACCCTGTAAATAACTTGCAGAGAATGATTAGTTACTGACCAGCGGATTCATCGTTTGTGTACTTCAAACCACAAAACCTAGCACATTTACTATTATTGACTAGTCACAAAGTCACGACATCCCACAAAAACAAGAATGTTCCTATCAGGAATTGGGTTGTGAAAATTGTTTTCTAATTATTATAAGCAGATATCAGGACAAAGTTAACTTCACACTAATGATTGTAAATACTTTTATTTCCCCACCCATAACCACACTGAACAACCAATCTAATGCTACAATCTACATGTTCAAAGTTTGAACTGTTAACAAAATATAACTATTCTGTTCTCACCCGTAAAACAACATAGTGCCTTAAATTCAAATATTTGTAATTACGTTATACTGGGAATGTTGGTTCCATAAAGTAACTAGACTTGTAGCCAATCTCAGTAATACACTTGTCAATTACACCAAGTAAAGTAGGTTTCCGTTTAATAGTAACATGACACTGACAGTACGACTAACCTGTTGTCAGTAAAGACCCGTATTAAATTGACCAACCACATAATCAAGCACAGAAAGCACGGAAGAGAAGCAGCCCGTCAGACATGATGTTAATATTCACACTCTCATTGGCTGCAACGAAAAACACCACTCCGCGCCTGACATCAATGGTGTGACCATCACAGTAACCTTGACCTTGCCCAGTAATGGTCAGCACAATGCTTGCACTGTCAATGGATGTGATGCTGTATTGAAAGACACCTTTTGGAACCTGTAAAGAATATCCGAATATCAAATTTCAGAAAGTTATGGTGTCGTAAAGCAGAATATTCAACGATCAATGTCAACCAAGAAAGAAGAAACATGTTGTTTTCAAACTTCACATAAACTGCTTATCATTTTGAATGACGTATTCTTAATAACATAGCATAAGCAAGAAATTCAATTTAAGGCCTAAAAGTGGGCGGATCATCCATTCTGATATCATGTGCATGTTAGGAATGGTATACAAGCCATGTTATTCATGTACCC
>NMRA01000326.1:52187-135582 GCA_002633005.1 Phoronis australis
TTTAGTCACCACTGTCACAAGCCCTCAACACCCTTAGTGCCAGGCCTTAGTCACCACTGTCACAAGCCCTCAACACCCTTAGTGCCAGGCCTTAGTCACCACTGTCACAAGCCCTCAACACCCTTAGTGCCAGGCCTTAGTCACCACTGTCACAAGCCCTCAACACCCTTAGTGCCAGGCCTCAGTCACCACTGTCACAAGCCCTCAACACCCTTAGTGTCAGGCCTTAGTCAACAGTAAAACTTGAATAAAAAAACCATCAAAGGACAATGAAGCTGTAAGTCTGCAAAACACAAATCCCAAAATGGCCACCATGGCAACATCTTATTTCCAGTTTACACCAAAAATTGTCCTTGAGCTACTGAAGAGTTAAGTGTTGCGTGCAAATTTGATGTTGATTGGATAAGGAATGTGATCTGGGGCACACATATAAAGAAAAAATCACGACAATGCTCAAAACATTTTGCAGAAAATTGCATTTCGCATTATAAAAAAGAACAATGACATCGTTTGGCTGACCAACTATAGCTCTTTCAGCAAGTTAGAGATAAGTAATATGCCAGTGCTGTCAGCTATTTAAATCAAGGTTCCAAATTTTACCTGTATCTTCGAAACTGCAAAATCTGGCACTGGTGGATTATACACACTAAGGTAGGGATCATTAGGCTCCATGGTTGGTGCAAAGAGTCTTTCCTTAGATGCCTTGGGCTCATAAACCAACATTTCACAGAGCGTCGAGACATCTTTGAACTTGGCTGTGAGACCCGCTCGAACTACGTTGTCAGAACACGACATGCATTCTATGCAGTCTAAAACACAACATATTTTCTATGCAGTACAAAACACACCACACATAACACACAAATGGATAACTAAAGCTAAATTTGACCAAGTGTTGTCAAGCTTAGTTGCACATACAGTAAAAAATCTATCTTTAATTTAGGATAAAAATAATTTATAAAATTACCAAAATTATTTTCTAATTGTCAGATGCTTATAACATTTTTGTAAATGCTCAAAATTTTACCAAATGTTATTTGGTAATAGCCATGTCATACAAACAGAAGTAAGTCATTTGTCCTAAAAAGTTAAACTTTGGTTGAGAAGTTTGTGACCTAAACTGAAGAATTTTACTGTAATCTTTCTCCACACTTGCTATCTTGCTAACCATCATTTTTTTAGCTAGAAAAATTAATGATAATTAGACCAGGCTTGTCAAAAAATCTTGCTCAGTGAGTCATTTTTTATCATTGAATTCCAAACTTGGAAAACCTTGTTGCTTGGTAATTTCTGCTGTGAAAGCTTTAAAACGGTTGATGTTCAATAGCATAGTTCAAGCTGACAATCTCCAGCAAATATTTTCACCTAACAAAACTGGTGATCAAACAAAACAAAACAGTACAGCTCCTCTAGTGTATTCAACTGAACTAACCAACACATCTGCCACATTACTAATACAGTTACCCAAGCTTATTGTGAAAATTTGAGTGAGGTTGCGTAACTTTTGGCTTGATTTCTCTAGCCAGAAAGGATTACTCAAGCTCAAGGAATTTAGGATAGAAGGCTGCACACCCTGCAAATGTTGATTTGTTGTTGTGAACCTTTCAAGAGATACATAAAGAGAGCTTGGTTACTCATTTCCAAACTTGTACAATAATTGTAGGCAGCAAAAGTAATAGTCTGGTATTTTGGTGGAAGACTAGTTATGATCAGTGATAATGCAAAGTAATAGTTTGGTATTTTGGTGGAAGACTAGTTATGACCAATGATAATGCAAAGAGTCTATTCAAGGATTATGGTGAGAATAAAAGTGGAAAAATATTTTTATGATCAAATTCAATGGTAATGTGAAAAGAAACAATGCCATTGCTGCCATTCAGAACAACATATTAAGTCACATGACCTTGATGTGTCACGTACATCAACCTGCACATTAGTATGAACTGCCAACCGAAAGATATCTAGTAGTGCAACTTCACTCAACTTTTATGTAAATATACAGCGGTAGATTCATGTCCACTACACTAGTTTAAACTTCAGCAAATATAGTGGTAGATTCAAGTCCACTACACTATTTTAAACTTCAGCAAATACAGCGCTAGATTCATGTCCACTAAACTATTTGATACTTCAGCAAATATAGTGGTAGATTCATGTCCACTAGACTATTTGATACTTCAGCAAATGGTGTGTAAACAGGTCAAGTCCCAAGTTACCAAAGCATGATCACATTATTCTGCTGAGGATTCAACAGCAATCACAGATTTTATTAAAAAAACAGTGTTCACATGACACTACTGCTTACTATGTCGAACCATTTCGTTTTCTTGAACAAATTTCACAGTAAATAGCACTGAAAATGATGACTGAACAAGCACGCACATTCTGTCACCACAACAAACAGAGTATCTGGAAGCAAATGACATTATTGCCAACCAAACTGGTGACATTGTGCTACACAGAGTATCTGGAAGCAAATGACATTATTGCCAACCAAACTGTTGACATTGTGCTACACTTACCACCAGATAGGTATGCATGTGGAAGATTGGCTTCAAGGAAAATGGCCTCGCCTGGCTGTAGCAGCATGTGATTCAAGAAGTAGATACAGAAACATCCCACATCTCCAGGAAAGTGACTGTTCACCCGTAACATAAGCTCTCCTAGTCTGTCAGAAACATCCTTGCCTGACTTCACTGCAAAAGTATTATTGTCAAACTAGCAAACAGGTGGGGAGATTTCAGAAAAAAATAAAATATTCAGTTTATATGTTGTTCTTTAATACCATAAAAACCTAAAATGTACTAATAAACAAGAGCAAGGCAAAGCATTGATATGGGCCCATAGTGGGCATCACAAAGCATTGATATGGGCCCATAGTGGGCATCACAAAGGTGAAGAGATAAGAGGCACTCATTTTTTAATAAATAAATGTTTCCATGATAGTCTCCATATCCATCTCAAAACCGATATCGATTGTGCTATCTTCACTATGAACACATACTAGGTAAAATTTCATGAAGATCAATTGAAGAACTTGGTGGATATTAAAGCAACAGCAATGATAATTTGCCAATAGGAGGTGCCACAGTAACCAGATACATCCAAAAATCCACACAAGTCAAGCTTTCCTCAAAAGTAACACATGAAGCAAATTTCATGAAGATCCATCAAGGAACTTGGTAGATATTGAGGTAGACGCAAATGCAATTTAAACTGCCACAAGGGCATGCCACAGTAGTCAGATAGTCTCAAAAAATCAACACAAACTGAGCTCTCCTCAATAGGGATACATATGCCAAACTTCATAAAGATACATCATGGAACATGAAATTAAGCAAGAACAAAAACAAAATTGCCACTTCAGGGACCTCAAAGGCAGTTGAAACAAACATATGCGAACTCTTATGACGATTCTTCAAGCAAAGGGTTTAGGTCGGCAATAACCAATGTATGATACAGAGAACTTTTTATACCCAAAATAAGACAATTCAAATTCTCAATTTCAGACTTTAAAGTAGCCTGTCATCTTACCGTCTTGATGCAGTGACTGTGTGAGAGCACAGAGATTCTTTTGAACAATATTCAGGTCACAGGTCATGAGTGCTGTAAAACACTTCTTCAATGACCTTCGACCCTGTTTTCCATGACTACTATCAATCACCTCTACACAACTGATCATCTCCTGCGACAAGTCGGTTCCAATAACATTCCTGAATTCAGGGATTTCTGAAAAAAATTTGAGTTACAATAATTATGTGAAATGCTTAATTGAAAACAAATCTGATGACTGTATGAATGATACCTGTGTTCTTTGTTCAACGGAACTTAAAGTTGAATGTCTGGGTCACGGGGCACAATCGCAATACAAAGTTAGTGACCAAAATCAATCCACAATATAGAAAAGAGCCAAAGTTCAGATAAAAACCAACATCAAATCAATGAGCAAAGTGCAACTTCCAAACAAGTTATTTTCAAAAGTAAATAGAAGAGTTTGCATAACCAAACTCTTAATGTTTTGGGAACAGACATGTGACTACCAACAGTCATATGACTACCAAAAGTCATGTGACTACCAACAGTCATGTGACTAACAACATTCAGACAAAAACATTACTCTTCAAGAAGGAAACGATTTCTTCCAGAGGTCTAAATCCACAAAGTCCTTCAAACTGTGTTAATGCAATGGCCATCTCAGGTTTGTGATTGTCATCAGGATACTTGTCTGGCTTTTCCCTGCGTAACTGCTCTGCATGAGCCTGAAATGACATGATGTTTGTGAACACTGCCTTTTAAATACAATTTATCTATCTGCATATAGTAGCCAGGCACAAAAACTAGCTTTCTAATTACTAACTAGAAGGCCTCAGGGAAAAGTAGATAATCTGTGAGCCCAAAAGTCATGCATATATTGAGCAACTTGAGTAACTGGGGCATATCACAACAAAATGGTGTTGTTTTTGTATTAATATGCTTAAATTTGAACTCCGCTTTACTTACAAAACATACAGAAAATTGTTTTAGCTAGCACAAAACATCAGTTTAGTTAGCATAGAACATCACTTTAGTTAGCACAGAACACCAACTCAGTTAGCACAGAACACTACTTCGAATCAGTAAAAATCAAGTGAAATGGCCAGTGTGTGCTGGTGTTCATTGTTTGCATAACAATGAAAACTGTTTATCAATGGGCAAGTACACATGAGGCCAGTCTTTCTGTAATGTCTAAAAGACAAATTTAATATTACACTAAAAGTAATTAAAGAGTCCACACTACACCTTATTTGGGTGAGCCTGCACTGACAACGCCTGTTTGACAGAAAGCACTTTGAACAAAAACGGTAAACGGTCTCCAAATTGCTTTCTTATGTTGTTGCCCAACATGTCTGGGTTCTTTTCCAACCATTCTGTCAGCATGACATCTCCACCGTCACATTTGACCACAGATGGTGCCTTTGGGTGAGTGCCCATCCACAACTGCAAAATTGTATGCAGAATTCATCTCTTGCAATCTATAGAATACACACTATACCTGCGCATGGCTAATGTACTTCACCATCTGTCACACTAATGACTTATACCTAAATAACCTGCATTGAAAAACAAGTAAAAATACCTAATATATCTGGGACAGAGTAGCCACACCCCATGGCTCTACATAACTCACAGTTCTCTCTGCACATCACACAAGTCTTCCTACATGCCCAACTTTCAACAAACAGTAAAATGGCAACATTATTCCAATATGGTTACGCTGTCCATGAAATTACACAATTGCTCCTTAATTTAAGACAATATCTTTGATGTGGATCACTCACTGGACAATTTTTACTTAAAGAAAGGCATTTTTCTTAATGAAGCTGTTTTCCTTCATGAAAATCTTTTCATTTTAAATTTCCACACGACCCCACCATTTCCTTCATTTCAAAATGATGGTCATGACCTCAAAAAGAATGTTTTTTAAGTAATGTATTTACACATTTATACTAAATGGATTTTTACAGCTCCTGATGACCTTCAATGATTTTTGACCAAAAGAAATGGCCAATTTGTTTTTCTTCATTTTCAAAGGTTTCTAACGTTTTTCTGGAAGTCTACAATCTCTAAAATTATTATCGAGCGGCAGCTATGACAAAGCACATTTTTCGTTTTTCATGAAAAAATGAATTAAAATAAAATTGTATTTGTCCACCATTAACTCATGGGCGGCGCACCATAGGAAGCTGGGGGGCTATAGCTCCCCTCTTTTTTCAGTGCTTCGGAGCCCATGGTGTACAGGGGGTGTACCACAGAGGGGCTGTGGAGCTACGACCCCACATTTTTCAGTGCTGTACCGCCCATGTAACTGATCTAAAAAAGTGCGATTTTACCATAACAAATGTTTCCAAAGGAAGGATAGTACAAACTCTCATTCACAAATGTCAGTTATACTAGTAACTTACTTGCTTAAGTATATGCAATTTCCAACCAAGCAATGTTAATAACCTGCATTGTTACAATAGCCAGCAGGTGTTGCAGCTGTGAACATGGAAACCAGCTCACCTCAGCATAAGGTTCATCCTGCTTTAACTTGAAGTCAGATGAAGACAGAGACAGTTGCGCCACTTCACTCGACTCGCCAACTTTACCCCATTGATACTGTTGAACAGCACACTTCAGGGGAAAAGCTGCATAAGTTAAAACATTGATTTGACAGTGTTATACCATTAGAATAATGAGTATTTTAACAAATGCTATGCAGTTGATGATTTAACACGGTTTGAGCATTCTATCCATACAACTACAAATACCCTCACAACATTGAACAGGTTTTCAACTGAAGAAAGTAGCCAAAAGAACACTGAAGACCAAGGGCCCGTTCCAAGAAACTGACTTAAGTTCATTTTTTACTTAAGTTTAAGATCTGTCTTAATTTCCAATCTTTGAAACTTCCAAATTCGGTAAGTCAAAATTATGACAAAACTTATGTCAAACACTTAAGTCAAACATAAAATCTCTTTCTTGAATTGGTTTTGAGACAAATTTAACTTCTATTTTAAAATTTACAAAATCTAAGATTCGTATTAGCTAAGTCAGTTTTGTTGGAACGGGCCCCATGTCTCCTTTAGAAAAAAGCCGAAGAGATTTCTGTGCTCAAATATGGCAAGGTTCCACACTGAGACACTGCATGGCTGATGATTGCCAGTCAATAGTAAGTATTCTGGGAGATAAAATTCTTTTGTTATGATATGGGCGTTCACAAACATCCAAGCCGAAATCATGAGCACTTAGCCAAAAGCGGTGATGAGCTACTATCACCAACGAGGTACCCGCATCCGGCTGGTTCATGGAGCGGGGTGCAGTGGAGTCCACAACCTACAGTACAGACAACAGTGCCTGTAGACAGTGACCACAGTCTCTAGCTGGCTCAACAGAGATTGTGTAGCTCCTGTAGGCGCTTCATTTGCCAGAAGCTTTTCGGCAAATTATGCCTCACACCGACTAAAACATCGCAGTCACGGTGGTCACTGTCTACACTGCGGCTGGCTGCTTGCGTTTTCAGTAGCCAATATTGAATACTCAGCTCCTATTAGTTTAGCTTTTTTAAGGATTGGTTTACCCACTATGCTCGTCTGAGTAGAATGGAATTCAATGATATTCAGATGAGATGAGACCGCTGGGGCTGAATCAAAGGATGTCGATTGTGCCGACCTTGACCGTGAGATCGGTCTGGCATCACCTCATGGCCTCACACGCATCGAGTCACACCATAAACTGACGAACTACACACTCCATGACTTATGCACATGACGTGGGAGCAAGTTCTTCGAAAAAAATAATTCATGAATCTAAATAAGAAGACATTTACTGTATCTACCTTTCGGGCTCGCCGTCGTCATAATTGTCACGCCCTCTGTTGGAAAACACGAACCCAGCTGCTCGCTGGTTCCCTGCGTGCCGCTAGGTAGTAGCGCTCCAAGAATTAGCAATACTGAAACGCTCTCTTGTATTCAAAATATATGTCTTGATAATTCTAAAAACGTGTATTTTAATAACCATATAGTTCGAAAAATCGACAAAATTTGTTAAGCAAAGCTTTCGCGAAACGTATTGGATTTTTAAATTCAGTAAGTCAATTTTGCGACTGCAAAACCAGAGGCCCCTCTCTGGCAACTTGGATAACGGAGACACTTTAACTGTCGCTTTTTTCTTGAATTGTATATCACTTGAGAAAAATTGACCTGACAGATATCATACATTGCTGCATATTTCTTGATTTTTTAAAAATATAGATATTTTCACATACAGGGGCCCGATGTCTGAAGGAGGCCATTGATGACATTCAAGTGGTCACTAGTTTTTATGTTTCTATTCAAATTCTTAAGGGTACGCTCACGGAGAGAGGACCCAATGTTGGACTATTTTCCTTTTTTTGTGAAATCGTGCAACCAACTGTCATGTTGAAGAAGGTCACTTCCTGCGCCGATGTCTGACCACACGACGGTGGAATGAACTGTCACTCATTTCCAAGCTTAATACTCAAAGGTGTCTCATTTCAGACGAGACCCTCTCTCGGAGAAATCCCCTTTGTCCCTCTATATATGTATAAATCCGACACTGCCAAGTATTCTCGAAAAAAGTTGTGATTCGAAATTCACCAAAAAACACAGCACTATCAAGACTGACATTCGAGCCAAACAATCAAAAAATGTGAAAAAATACAATAGGATGACCGCCGTCGAAAGGGAGTCGGAAATTTTAAAGAACGTGAAGAGACTCCTGTTCTTTAATTACACAAAAGGACTATTTCCGATGGTTAGTTATAAACTAATGTTACTGTTTCCCATATTATCACAAGAATAGTATCTCTTTTGATGCTATGATTTGTGTGTAAGGAATTCCCACATGTTAAAAACACTGTTGTCGAGGCTACCATTGGGGTGACCGTGTACATGTCAAAAGAGTGAGCCCAAATACTCGCAATAATAAACAAATTTTACAAATATTTCAGCGTTTTTTTGAGGTCAAGTTAAACTCGGGAACCGTTATAGGTACCACGGCAAAAGCAAAAATACACCTTACTATGAATGCTCAACCTCCCATTTCCCCTACCAGTCACTGAAAATCTGCGAACATGCCTGCAGAAATTGCTTATTACATTCCGTTTTGATCAACAAATCCGTTGGTTCACCTACGAAAACCGACAGATTAATAGGTGATTTTTGGCAATTTGAACCTAATCTTTTAAGAAATGATGACGATTCAGGTAATTTAGTAGAAGCCCGAATATGGAAAAAACTATAATCCGATCCCCAAATAGTAAAATGCACTTGGACGCTTTTTGCCTGTCTAAAATAACTCTCAAAAGCACTAATGAAATTTGGATACTTCCCAAAAAATTTACTCACTATTCAAATGACAATAAATGAAACCAGAAACTGGACTACCGGCTGCGTTTCATCACTCCCGCCACAAAGGCACTCATACCAGGCACCTCGGGACCTCACCTTTTCAAAAATTACTTTAAAGAATGTTCACCATAAAATGAAGTTTTCCCGAAACTGGATCATAGTAAAAGGAACTTTGACCTTCAACCCAGCTATAGCTTCTTCAGACAGCTCCCAGCATAACCGTCAGTGCGCTCGGGGCTCTTTGATGGTTCACGGTTACTCAAATCCTCCAGATGGCTGCATCCCCGGTATTATACCCCCACCTATGGCGGACGTGGGGGTGGGGTTCGGTACAGATAAGGTGACATCCAGAGAGAGGGTGGCGGGGTGACCTTAGCAAGAGGGTAGGTTGGCGAAGTGAAATTGGTTTGTGCTCCCCCCAATATTTTTTCCTTCCTACGGGCCTGCCCACACGTTTGATTTGTCGCCGGAGGACAAGTATAATTTAGATGTGGTAATGGCACGTTTTGACGAACACTATGGCCATAAGAGATACCGCGATATTCACCGACAAGCTTTCTTAGGACAAAACCAGAAGGCCGATGAGTCGCTCATGGCTTTTGTAGTCTATCTGCATGTGACTACGGTGCCATAGAGGACATTGTGACAGAATAGTCAATGGTGTCCACGACAGCCATATCAAAATGAAACTCCTATAGAGGAAGTGGATGACAACACGCAGGAGAATGTAATTAAAATTTGTCGCACCAGTGAATTCGCAGTGTCTCAACAGTACCTAAAAAACATTAGTTGAGGACAATGTTCGTCCCACAAAGCGCAAGATGTTTTGTAGAACATGCAGGCGAACGCATTTCGAGAACAACTGTCCTGCCAGAAGCAAACGTTTTGTGACAGTTTCGACCATTTTACAAACTCAAAACTTTGCAAAGTAAAACGGACATCTCTGCAGCAACACCACTACCAACAGAGAACTCGGAAGAGGACAATCCCGAAGGCATCTCAACTACAGAGGAAATCGTAGTTGAAATCACAACGGCAATCATCGAGGAGGACGCACAAATGCGCACAGAATTGAGGACGACATGGCAACAGATGTGACGGAACAATGCAGTATTAAAGATGAGTTCGGTATAAAATGAAATTAGTATCCAAGGAAGGATCACGGGCAAAATTTCATGAACATACGTGAAGGCGTTTTGGAGGTAAATACGTGGGCTCATAAACAGCAGGTTTACTTCTAATCGACAAAATAAAATTCAAATAAGGTAAGCGTTTATACTAATTTTTTTCTGGGGACACGGAATAAATTTGTACCCAGATCAAAGAACATGATTCTTTTCCATGTATCACACACGACATATTCGACATAATTTGAAATTAACTTGACTGCCTCATTCGCCACTCGGGCCATCCGTAGCACTCACTTGACCATTCAGGTCTTGAGTGAGCGAAGAAACCATGGCATACATGTAGATTCCTTTATAGAGCCGCCGCAGAAGACATCAAGTGTCTTTCTGTTGCTGCAGGGTAAGACGTTTTACTTTTCTGAGAACGCACAAGAACATTACAGACAAAATATTAATGTGAACGCCATTTTGTTTTAGTAGTAAAGTTGCCATAGCTTGCCTTGTGCCATGTACCTATACAGGAGCAGCGACATACTCAATACTCGGTACCTCTTTGACGAAATTAATTTTCTCCAAATAAATAGTAATCTTGTTATTCATCGATATCAAACAAATTCTTCGATATCAAAATTGCCTATCTCCACGAAAAAAAACAAAACAAAAATACGACAATCCTGTTTCGTGAACATACACTATGATATACCTGCATAGTGAATATTAGTTCGTAAGAAGGGACACTGGAGCTGCTGAAACATGTTAGCAGATATATTATGTTATTTCCATCACACGCACTTATTGCCGAGATCATCTGTGGGAGTAATTCAGGACAAGTTAGTGCTAAAACAAGTTCCAGTGAACTGAGCATACACTGTAATCAGTAGAAGAGGCTCCTGAGTATTGTGACACGAGACGACAATGCGTCGCGTGTCGTTCATTTTCTTTTACGCTCGGCACTTTTACTTTTTAAACAGAACGCGAAAAAATTCACCGAGAGACAAAAATTGGATACACTTTTAAGAAATACCACAATTATGGGTACAGGAAATTTATCGCAGACAGACAATATTTCTGCACACTTATCAAACTTTTTCCGTTTTTGCTCAACTAAATCAAAATTTTATTCTCCCGGTAAATGACGTGGATGTAACAAGGGGTCGGAATACACGACGCCACCGTGGTTGAACTCGTCCCAAATTAGTCAGTGCCTGCTGCGCCGTGTGCTGTCTTCACTGGAAACAAAGAACCAAATTTCATTTTGTGTCAAGGTAGAAAGACGAAAAATTGCTTATTAGCATGGGCGGCGCACCATAGGGGGCTGGGGGAGGCTATAGCCCCCACTTTTTTCAGTGCTACGCCGCCCATGGTCTATTGCCGGTGCACCACAGGGTTGCTTGGTGGCTTTAGCTCCCCACTTTTTCAGTGCTGCGCCGCCCAGAGTAGGAGGTGCCCTATCCCAACTCTCGTCACAAAACCAATGTCAGCCGCCCTCTTCTCTTCAATACAACTACATGCGCGCACCCAGGGGTATCTCAAACTAGACCCCCATTTGGCGACGTGAACAAAAAGGTAAGCGTCAGAGAAACAAAAAGTCCGAGAAAACGAGATAAAAGTCCACTAAAAAGGTGCAAACGCACAATTCACTGCACGTACAGCTCCGATAGTGGTACTGTTTTTTTAGTCGACCAACTAATTTGTTAGTAAAAGGTCCACATCGCCAAGAATTCGAGCCCCCTATATTGGAGGCTGGGTGCTCGCATGAACTGCATCTGCTTATTTTCTTAATGATCCAATAAAAATGACCACTGGGGGTCGCGGACTGCCTTGAATCCATACAAAACTAGAAGATACCTCTGAAACATATTTGCCGAATTTCGTAAAATGGAACAAGACACGGAACTAGACAACTTAAAGACCCACGTAAAAAGTAACAATAGAAAATGCTTCTGGGGGGCAGACCATTAGTCAGATCCCAAGTGCACAGGATCACATCTCAACTTTCACGAAGATTCGCCATGCGGTTCAGGACATACAGCAGATGTTGGATGCATATGTACAAACAGAGATGATAGCAACATCCAGCCACTGTACAAGCATTTTGTGGGGGTATTGAAACCTCATTTGTGTCATAATTAATTTTGTGTATATCATCAAATCCATATCTTTGATTTATATCTGTCATGAGTGACAAATTTTTGCACCCAATGTAAACAGCTGGAAAAGCGGAGTAATTTTACACTTCTTTCAAAACGAAAAAAATAGCAGAAATCACAGTCCAAAATAGTGCACCCGGATTATGCAGTGTGACTGCATCCACTTTCTTAAAGATAATACCACGAAGTTCAACAGACAAAATAATGATCTTAACTCCACCCATGACTCAGGTGACTTGTAGTGACAGGTGGGCATTGTGGATCAATCATATACGACTAAACATCTTCATTTCCTTTATCCTATTACTAAAACTCAGCAGCAAAAAGACCACCACGGTAAGAAGCCAACATATATTAGTAAGTGTAATTTAACAAGCCAATGTAAATAATTTATGATTACAAATATAACAGTTAATAATATGAAAATCATAAAAAATACCAGTCCCTTAACAACCAACTTTACAAATAACTTTTGGCCAGATACAGTCAAGTTTCTTACAAGTTGATAGCATTGTCCAAATTGTACCACAGACAAGGTACAACTTGTGCTGCAAGCAGCAAAAAAGACAAGCTCTGTTTCTTGGAAATAGGAAGGGGGCTAATTATTTTTCACATAGAAAAACCGGAAATAACAAGTGATTCAAAGATACAAGGATGTAAGACATACCCAAGACACATAAGGTACCGATTACAATTATCACCATTTGCATGAGTTCCTGACCCCTCTCTCAGAGGAAAATGAGCAAAAATGTTGATGTTTCTTACATACAAGGATTTACTTACTAGACAAATTGTATCAGCCTAAACATCAACCTAGATGTCTCCAAGGAAGAGTAAAACCTTCCTATCCCATACATTGTGTACACTCATTATACTTAATGGTACAAATTGTGAACGTCCTTTATGGCACTTTGCCAATGTGCTCTTCCTTGCAACAAAATATAAAGTAAACAATGAAGCAAGAACACAACAGAAGGAGCCACTTTGCAGCAACAATGAGTTATATCAGATACAGCTCATTGGTACCAGATTTCAAAATAATATAAAGTACAGATTATGTATTCAAAAATTCTTCCACAGAACTACACCCTGGGTGTATTGTAAAAAGATGCTAAGTTTTAAGCTACATTTATAAATGGCAAATACTGGAAGCTGATCAAGAAATGAAAGTAATGATTTGAATTCTTTTGTTACTTCGTACATTTATTGTACCAAGGTTGATTCACCAATAAACTGAATATGTATCTTTTGTTGTTTAATTACATCATAAGATGCAAATCGCTGCCTTGTGCAAAAACTGTTTTAGTTTTGTAACATATGCCAAGAACATTTTCAATTGCTTATCATGTGAGTGTCATGTGGTATAGCAGTTGCCAAGGGGATTTTCGATTTGCAATCTCAAAATGGAATGAGGCAGATACAACCCAAGAAATTGAAATAGACTCAAAATTTGTTTGTAAATTCTCTTCCAGAGTTTGGAGGTATAGGGCTAACACTGAACACATCTTAAGCATGTCAAATACAAAATATTAAGAAGCAAAGCAAGTAAAGAAAACCCATTAATAATAGTTATTTCAGACAAGAAAAATATTTGGAAGTTGAGCAGATTAACAAAGTGACTACAGCTGAATGTGAAGACAACATGTTACAAAAGTAATACCTTCACATATCAGGCAAATTTCATTAAGTACAAAACAGTACTCACAATAAACTGGCCCAAGACTGGAACTTCCTCGGTCCACCAAACCATGACCACAGCCAGTGACGGTCAAAAAAGTGTCTCATGAAATTTGCCTGATATTTGACTCACCAACTGGAAATTATTTTCTGTGAACATCTTCACAAATGAAAGCACAAGCTGCTTAAGACAACCATTGAATAAATTGCATTCTGTAATGTATGAGACAGGATTACAGTTTCACAGGTGATTAGTCATAAAAAGAACCAAAGAGCCTCAAGTGTGACATACCTTTAAGTAAAACACTTATCAAGAGCTCAACTGGGATCACAAGTAATAATTTTCCTTAAAATTGTAGATCAGTGTAGGAGATAAAGAAAACTTTCATAATTCAACATGTCCCTCTCACAACCTGAACTAACATTTCCACCTTAGTGACAGAATGGAAAAGTCTGTTTTTATGGATAGCAGTAGCACAGGAAATGTACCAACTTTTAGCTTCTCATGTGTTTTCACAAACGTACAAATTTAGTTTAATTGGGTACCAGACAGAAGACTGAAACAAAGAGAAGACAGTGAAACAGAATTTTCAGACTCTTGTTTCACTGTCTTTCTTTTCATCCTCTATAACCCTGTCTTCACTGTCCACAGATGCACTCTTATCTGCATCACAAATGTCCACACAGTCCATCCTGGTCAGTTTGTGCCCTCCACTTGTTGATCGACTCAGTGGTGAAGCCTTAATACTGGCCAGGTCTGTCTTGCATGAAACTTCCAGCTCACTTGGTGGTGGAAGTAACCCTCCTTCAAACACCTCCTCCGAATCCTGAGTGACCAGTGGCTGTCTGGATCCATCAACCTGATGATCACCCAGTTTGTTATCACTTTCATCAACTCTGGACAGATTCTTATACTTGTGACCACCATTCTTGGCTGCTCTCATGCGTTCCACCACGCTCTGTGGTACGCTCGTCTCTGTATAGCACCGGTTACGGAAGACAGTCTCGCCTAATTCAGGGACTGCTTCAAGTGAAGAGGATCTGTGATCTAAAAGGCATGAAGAGAAATGAGACACAGTTCATGTGAACAACAAACTACCCTACTTAACACGGCACAAAAACTATGCACAAAGATGATTAGTCGGCGTGGACTAGATTTGCCACATACAATGAACTAATTAGGTCTTAAGTAATTTAATGCTGATAATTTTAGCTTTGATAAAGATTAAAAAACTGATATATCTGAGTCAAAAGTCAATTAAGACAAAAATCGAGTTTTAGTATAAATAAATCAACTGGTTAACAAAATTCCTTTCTATGCAAAATTTCAAATTACGTTTCCTCCAACACAGAACTTGCTAAACAGCAGCACATTCATGGCATGCTTCAACAGAGATAGCAAGGGAAAATAGGATTAGCTGGAAACACAAACACTGCTAATGGAGAACCTGATTGGTAGATACACTGGCACACTCTGTGTCCACTGGACTACATAACACTGTGACTGGAGATCAGATGCGACAAGATAGATCCAAATACAGGTCCAGTAATCCAGTCGTCGGACTCGTGTCTACACATTCAAAAACTTTGACCAATCAGCTGTGACCACAGCATGTCCAGGCAAAGCATCTGGTCTTTAGCTGACCGTCTGACTGTCTGGGAATTTGAGGTGCATTTGCAAGTTTTCAGATTCAGCTGTAGTATTTCACTCCCAGGAGGAATTGAGTTGGATGCAAAAATAAAACACCAACGTGAACGTAAGAATAAAGAGTTAAGAAAAATAACAAAAAACAACACAAGAAAGTCATAAGTTAAAATGAAGCTCAACTGAATGTTCAACTTGCAGAATGTGCCGACACGCCCATATCAACCATGCTAGCAGTCTCCTGCTCTTCAAACACAATTCCAGCACAACCTGCAGATGATGGACTGATAATATCTGCTGGAATTACATTAAAGCACATGAACAAGGGGAAATCAACAATTGGTCGCACTTCAAAAACAGTGGGCTGGACTCTAAAACCAAATGACCGGTGATCAAACACGTTGTCCAGACCAATGAGATAAATATAACTAGAGTTGAAGTCACGTGGTTTTCGTTGAGCGGAGTTAGTGGAGACGCGTGTGTACTGTGTAGTATCTAGGAACCAATATTTTGGTAACAACACGAGATTTCAAGTAAAAACTCAGCTTTTATGTTATTATCATCAAGTGCGAACTAGGATTTTTGAAAATCATCCAAGAAAATCATTGCATGCTTGAGTACAGAATTAAAGAGTCTTTACAGCAGAAAACATAAAAAATAAAGTTCGATTTCTAGTATAAAGTTCAGACCCAGAATCAATGATACAGTTTTTTGCCTTTCGAGGTTTAAAAATTGAAACTGAAATAAAATAAAATAATTTTGTGGGTGAGAATCCCATTGCAGAAGCAATATTGTTCAACTTAATTTGGTCCCTAAAACACCCACTTAAGTCGATGTTTCATGGTCTTTTATTTGACTTTCCGTCTTAGTCAGATATGTCTTTAAAGGTTTAGTGACCAAGATATCTGAGTCTAGCAACGAAGAAACACAAAGTGACTACAAGATTAATAGTTGTGCATTTTTACAGAGTGGACACCAATTCGAAGATTCATTAATATAGCCAGGTTACTACGAGTAGAACAGGATCAAAGGAAGGGATACCCCAAGAATGCTACACTCCACAATGTTATATTGAGACGGTAGATGGGTTGTTTCTGTAGATTTCAGGAGATGGGACAAATGTTATGTAGCCTGGCAAGCTATTAAAATCTGCGACTGTCTTACTCGAGGAAAACCATCATTTTTGTATGCTGTCCTGTTTATGGTCTTCTGATACTTACAGAGTATTAATGCCTGGGTATGTAGGAAAGGACAGGTAGAGTTTACGACCATTGAGTTTTGTCATTTTATTTATTTTGTGGTGAGGTATTGTCAATATAAATGTACTAGTAACATAATTGAGTGCCAGAAAATGTCAGATTCAACTGAATTGAGGGATTAACTTAGAGTTGGTTGAAATCTGACTTTTGCTGAAGTGGAGTGCATGTATGGCACCAGTATGGTACAGTAACTTAAAGTTTGTACCTGCTAGACATTTCCCTTTTACAATCACGGTATGATTTTACTGCATGATGGTGATATTTCGAAATAAATCAAAACTATGTTGTTTGAAATAGTTACAATATCTCAATGTGTTGTTTCTGTGTGAACATTTTTCTTGTCCTTGTCGTTCTGGATGGCCAATAATATGGAAGTGTGCTTGTTACTGACAGAAAAAAACGGCAATTCAACACATCATGGTCGCATAAAAGGGGTACATTGAGTGGCGTAAAAATTAATATTGGTAAAAATTAATAATGTGAATGCCTTATTAAAACTAGTTCCGCGGCGTGTCAAGTTGTTTTACAGCAGAGTCTATAACACAATATTTTGAACTGTGAGACCATGTCATTTCAAACTACAAATTACCAGTTCGCCACGATAAGACGAATTAGGCACTAGGACAGGTAATACCAGGAAGTGGTTATCTCTTCCTGGTAATACTAGACTGTTAAAGAAAAGTAGCGTATCACTAAAGTAATTTTCCTTGAGACACCTTAGCACCCCTTACATGCGTTTTATTTTTTGAAAAAACATCTGCACATTAATGTAATTTAATTATTATTCCTTGGTATAATGGGAAGTAGACAATTCCAATCACCTTTCGGGAAATTGGGTCTGTAAAAATGCATAAATCAACCTCCGGCTTCGGCCACCCAAGCAGTGGTGCACACGCGGGTAACCGATGTATACACTATACGTGCGTGCCTTACCAACCAGTACAGGGTGTTTTTGGTGTCATGGATTCTTCTTTTTTCATTGAAATACTTAATGTTAACATATCAGTTATTATAGCTCTATCATTTTGCAAAATTTTGCTGCCACCTTTTATTCAAACTGACTTATGCCCTCAATTCCGAATATGCACATGTACACAAACATGTACAGTTCCATTGGTCAATTGTTGCATACAATGACACGACTTTACATACACGTATATTGCTCATCGATTTCCATGGGTTTCTATTAACTTTTTTCTACTTTGTGTTCAAGTGTTTCATACGAACACATGCCTCAAATCTTTTTGTTGGAATAAATCAAGTGGTGTGGGATCAAGGAATTTTTAGACCCATTCTAAAAACTTTGAGAATGCAGTGATGTAATGGCCCGCCGGAGAGCGGCCCCCTTGACAGCTGATCCTCATGTCGGTTTATAAACAACTAGAACTGAAAAATAGGTACTATACAATTATAGCAACGAAAAAGGTTAATCACTGCATAATACCATTTTCTAAACTTTATACATTTCAGTGATTGTCTTTTCGACTGAGCCGGCAAAATAACCCAGGCCCTAGCACTACGGCCGTTGCTATAATAAGTTGACCAGTGATCGAACGCGATGACCGGACTTCCTCAGAGACTCAATTTGAATGTCTCGAAGGATTCAAATGGCACCTAGTGTTTATTTTTCCTACCCTTTTGATTGTATTGTTGAAATCGGCAATGTTTTCAGCCATTGTGTTTGAAAACCAGCCAACTGGTTTTAGGTCCAGCCAATAATTTTTGGGTGCGACGATCTGGTTTTGAGGTACTGGCCAACCTGAGGCCCGACCACCATGTTAGAACACCTGACATTGGATTTTGCAATCCAGCCAGCTTGTTTTGAAGTCTGGGCAAGTGGTTTCGAAGTCTTTCCAATTATTGACTCCCCCTTGAAAAAGTAAAGTAGCAGAGAAGTCGGGCATAGTTTTTGAAGATTTCTCTCCAGAAATGGAGATTTTATGACATTTCCACAATGTCAAAATAGAACGTAATTTAAAGGGGAAGGCAACCTTTTTTCGTGTCATTTTCAGTAAAAATACGGTTCGTTGATTATCCCAGACATATGCTTCAGTTAATTACGGCTCACCGTAATTTTATTAATTGGTCATGCACCACTCTGTATGTGATGTTTAGGGAGTTAAGAATTTTCCGCCATTTCGTTTCTAGTGCTTTCCGAGTTACTGTGAGGATCTGTTCTACTGTTGTTTTTTTGTGCTGGTCTCCTAAAATTGTTGTCACCACTTGCCATCGACGAGTATTCTACAACAAGCTAGGTTGTTAGAGAACTCAATTACGTTGGATTTAGGAATCTTTAGTTTGCAGTAGCAGTGGGTGGATATATGTTTGAGCCCAAGTATAGTGAAGCAGAATACAGACAGCTGTTGAGAGGGATGAGGTAGAGACTGGGGACAGACGTGGTTGTGAACACTTGTCGAGTTCATGAATAATTGAAGAAGGTTCATGAACCAAAGATGCATTCACGAAACTTTGAGTTAATCAAAACATCAATAGTGAAGCGGAATTCTACGAGATGCACACACAAGGATAAGGGAGTTAAGAGTTCCAGCATTTAATTTCTTCCGTGGTCAGTAGGCTGTAAAGTCCTTCACACGGCCTTCCCGAATTCACTATTTGATTTGTAGTTTTGTATGTTATATGACATGAAATAAACACACATTCTTATTTATCTACTACAACTGGAGATCTCAAGATTTTCAATCTAAATCATATTGCAATTGCAATTACAATTGCAATTGCAATTACAATTGCAATTGCTTCCAGTGGGATGCAGTTCTACAAAATGAGACAAAATGCATAATGGTGGGAGGGAACTAATCAAAAGGCAAGAACAAAACAGTTTACAGTAAATGTTCTTTAGTTTGGGACACAATATGGCACGCAGGTGAAATTTTATTTTGTCATAGTTCCTAACAAAACTAACTTTTCAGGAAAATTCACTTACAGAAAATAAAAACAATTGCGCACTTGTGTTACACATTGTACCGCACGCAAGTTGCATTGATCACCTGCAACCATTTTTATGCTTTAATATACGATTAAAATCAACCTGAGGAGCTAGAGACCTGACTCAAGGACCAAACAGTGTGCCCCGGCGGGATTTGAACCAACGACCTTGAATAAAGGAAGCAAACACTTATCTCACCAGGCCACACTGCCTCCTCTAAAATTCACTTTGCTTTTAGCATGGTTTGTATGGCGTAACTATTACCATGAACAACATTTGGTAAACTTTTGAGCATGGTTTGTATGGCGTAACTATTACCATGAAACAACATTTGGTAAACTTTTGAGCAGCTGCAAGAATGTGATAAGCCTCAGAGAAAAATAGAATGGAAATTTTAGCATTATTATTTTTGTCCCAAATAGAAGAATTTCTACCGTTTATCATCAACACAACACTGAATTCAAGAGGCAAAGTTTGAAGTGAGGATCATGCTATGATGGGCCACACAGAACCTGCTCTATCTACACATTTGGCAATCACCTCATCAGCAACTATCAGAAAATAACACTACCATTTACTGCACATACATAAAACTACAGAAAAGCATGTATCACAGAGTGCCAAAGTTGTCTCCCACAGAATGCAATTGCATATCACTGGGCAGTAACTTTAACTGGTAACAAATTTAAATGGAACAAAACATTTTAGTTGAATTCAGCTCAAGCTACAAGTGGAAGATTCCCATCTGAAATTGAATTCCCCGGACAGATGATTTTCCCCAAAGAAATACAATAAAAAATAGACAAAGCTTTGTGATTTAGATTCAGTTTATTGATCAGTATGTCAGTTAAGATGAAAGTGTTAACTGTAATGTATTAGTTGAAGATAATTGATGAGCGAGTCATGATGTTGGACGACATACTGGACTAAATACTTATAAAGGGACCAAACTGATATCTGGATTTAGAAACCACCATCTTCTGGAGTTTAATACAAACAGGAGCTATTTGTTATGACAATGGAGTAATTTCTAAGAGTTAGATCCAAAGAGATACTCGTAATGATTATGAAATTGTTATAATGTCCATGAGTTTCAAACAAAAATGAGATGTTTGTAATGGTTAATATGGAATAATGTGCACCAGTTACAAACAAACAAGAGATATTTATTATGGTCATGGCATGACATCTGTGAGTTACAAACAAACAAGAGATATTTATTATGGTCATGGCATGACATCTATGAGTTACAAACAAACAAGAGATATTTATTATGGCCATGGAATGACATCTGTGAGTTACAAACAAACAAGATATATATATATTATGATCATGGAATGACATCTGTGAGTTACAAACAAACAAGTGACATCTGGGGTCTATTTCATGAAAGTGAATTAAGACAAAAATTTGCTCTTTCACACTTGTTAAAAAAGTTAGCCAAATAATAACCAGTGCATCACAGCCTAGAGATAGTTAATAAAATTGTTCTCAGTAACAAGCAGTTTCGTGTACATTCTCAGAGATTGCACTGTTTTCTCAAGTGGTCACTTGTCTGTCTGAAATTGTACTCGTGTTCAATCCATGATAGGAGCATGCCTTCAAAATGTGCTTGTAGAGTCCAATCTATGATTATCATAGGACATGCCTTCAAAATTTCTGAACACCAATCATGGAGATTTGGAGAAACAGCAGCGGGTAATGGCCTGATGTCAAGTGGCCGGGGATGACGGAATAACACACACAAATAAATATTTGTGGTGCATAAAAATGCTTTTCTCTAAAAGTAACTGTTTCACCAGTCCTTGCATGACCAGCCAAAATCCACTAGTTCATGTCACATGACTCACCTTCAGCTAAGCCCTCTGTTGGAGCAGCAACACTGAGACTCCTCAAGAGACGGGTACGCCGAGCAGTCTTCTGCTGCAGGTGATGCAGTAGATCGTTATCATGGTCACGGCTGATGTTACGGTCGTACTTACGATGAAGAGCAGACTGAAACACAATTGACCATCACTTGAAACAAGCAAGCAATATCAGGCCAACTTTAAATTAATGTTTGTTTCGTCAACCATGCTCTCAATGACCTGAGAAGGTGGGTCAGTCGGTAAAAGATTTTATATTTCCAATTTACATTGCTGGGGCATGTGGATTAAAGTTACAAAAATATGTTCATTTTTGTATGTGCAACTGAAAATTTTTCTTTTGTCTGATATCAAATAAAACATACTCGAAAATGTACAGTAATTTATGACTTACAGAATGGTAGGTGTTGAAGAGTATTTACCATTAAATGAAATGTACCACTGGATAAAACAGCTGAAAAATGGCCAGATAGTTCCATTCACATACAAGAGATAGCCACCAGTGTCTGTAAGTGATGACTAGATGCACAATATCACGCTTATGTACGAAACACTATTCGTAAATAACGTCTTTTTGAGTAAAACATTAAATGTGCTATACACCAGTGTCTTGTATCAAAAAGTAGCATTTGAGTGTTGCTAACAAAACTGACAGTTGACTATTGCTGGAGCAGCAGCGGTGGTGACAGCAGCAATAGTAAATACTGTAATAAATGAGTATGTTTAAGCCAACATATTCAGCTTTGCACTCGGCAATCAATCACAAAACTGACAGTTGCTTCCAAGGCCATGTCACTTCAAGTGCTAGTAAGGAACAAGTTGAGAGCAGGAGGTGGGTTAGCTGCTTTCTAAGGTATACTCATGCTTGCAGTGAACTCACAGCAGTTGGAGCCTGGTTGGACTGAAGAATGTCCTTCAACCGGTCAGCAGTCACATCCTCTTCAGCACTCAGTCTAGACGAGCCTAGGGAACACAAACCAGTGAATAGGGATACATCTTGCAACTGTCTTAGGTAACATATACTATAAGCTAGGATAAACAAAACATTAAATTAGACTCATTTACCAATGCTAGTGAATCAGTTCATCAAAAATAGCATTTCTGTCAAAGTTTTGTTACATGTTGTAAAAAGACTTTTAAGTCCTAGTTTTGTTTATTTAACATATCTATTGTATTAATAGCAATTTTAGCTTTGATAGTTACAGAGCACGCCATTCCAGCAATAAACCCCACAATGATATCTTACACTATGATGGAGATGAGGTTTTAAAATACCTTGCAGAGAAGGCAAGTAGCAATAAGATCCATAAAATTTGTAATGTATCTCGCATAAAATAATGTACAAAACAGCTAAAAATGAGGTAGCAACAATTGGTTAATTGTAAGCAGTGCCGGCATAAACTGGCAGTAAGGTGCAGCGTTGACAAAAAGAAGCAAAAAATTTGTGAACATTTTCTTCAGATCAGCGCTTTTAAGAGTCAGTGCATGAGAAAGTCCGTCAGATGTGGGAACACGGCATGCCACAGATTTTTTTTTTACAAATGGCTTAGTCGCACTCTTAGATAGAATCGACAACACCCACAGCAATTTCATTTAAAAATCCAAGTGCCTCCCACAAAACTTGCCCGCCAGAGGATTTTGGGTATTTCCAGCCAACAGCGAAATAACGAAAATGCTTAGAATTTTAAATTACCAGCACTTACCAAAGAGGAATTGGCAGAACCTAAGACTTAACATACGACTAAATACAATTTAGAACTATGCCCAAAACATAAAAAACATTTTAAAGTATTTATAAGTTTGTGTATAACAATCTGTACATCCTGCATGTTTTGGTCGATACAAACCACTCTGATAGTAACGTCTGGTCCAATCATACGGCTGCTTAAGCTCATTTACAAACTGTTTCACCAGTGTAAGTGTAACCAACTCTCATTTACAAACTGTTTCACCACTGTAAGTGTAACCAACTCTCATTTTATTTTCGTGAACCTCATTCCATCTCTTAGCTGAATCAAATATCGTAACGACTCAAAATGTCTGTCCTCCATGTTCAATATAGTCACTTCAATACAAGATATACAATTTTCTGTTATTTCGAGTGCTTTCACAGGCTATGCTGGTGGCAGTGAAAGTCAAAAGTGTCCTCACCAAAGTATTGTTTACAAAAATGTGTGCTGCCCACAGAAGTAATGATATCTTGTCCAACTAAGAAGGCTTTGGTTATCGCAAAATCTATGTGGCTATGGTGAGAAATTATGCGACTTTGTTTAAAGTTGGCCTACAAAGACAAAACCCAATTTCTGTACTTCCCAGAACATTGTAATTTGCTTGAATTTCTCATGCAGTGACTCTTAAATCATAACTGTCAACGTGTTCAAAGTATAGAGAGACAGTAAATGAACACAAAATATGTCAAATCAGCTTCAATCCACGCATAAAATTTTATAGAATGCAAATAACGGAAATATTCTAAAAACTGATAGAAAGTACAAACTGTATCAAAATATTCTTGTTAATGGCTGACAGCAATGCAGTGAGAGTGTTGAATTATAGCTTTTCATGATATCAGGAAATC
Source organism: Phoronis australis (assembly GCA_002633005.1). Lineage (NCBI taxonomy): Eukaryota > Metazoa > Phoronida > Phoronidae > Phoronis > Phoronis australis. Next base: position 76,327 of record NMRA01000326.1, read on the forward strand.
CCGATAAAAAGGAAAGAAAAGTGCACCTTTAATCACGTCATGGCATCATGCTAAGCTTACCAAACTCGGCAAGTTTGAGGTTTGTTTTTGCTCTTTCATCTGCAGAATTTAATAATTAAAATCCTAAATTAAAATATTTAAAAAGTAAAAAGGTGAAAGTCAAAGTATGTGAGAACACCATAGAAAACTCCAACAACTGATAAGTTGAACAATCATAACTCATAATAACTGTCAGGCAATATTTTAATGAGTCACTTTTGCACCAACTGTTGGGTAATATGTTAATGAGAAGTCTTCCTAATAACTGTCGGTAATATGCTAATTGGCCGCTGTCAAGTCGTTAGGGAGGTATCAAATAGTGCTGCCAATCAAACAAAAGATGGCTACCACAGGAACCTTCAGGTGTCACACTTAAGTCTGTGGCAAAAATAAAAGTTATTGTGAACGTAAGCGATCTTCTAGTTTCTTGTTTCACAAGTTGAAGTCACAACTGTGCTAGTGAGTGCTACAAAGCACCAGCAAAATATTGTGAAGTGGAGTTTACATGAAGTTTGTTCCACACTGAAGGTGACTCTCAGTAAATGATTCCAGACAAAAACAGATTGCTGTATTTGAAGAGTTTTGCATAGCAGTATGGTGAAATAATTAGTTATAAATCAATTGCTCAGTTCTCACTTCTCACACTTGACTGTGGACAATGTACCATTAAATGAGTCAGACGCAAATAATTGACAATAAGGAAACCAGTTATTCCACCAAGTCTGCCATCTACTATTTACCATGATAGCCTACTTACCGTCCGTTGGCATCCGTTTAGAAATGAACGCTCCAATAACAGAGTGGCGACCTGAAGGTCAAGGTTGAGGAAAGAGAAGTAGAAGTGAGAAAGTATTACAACCACACCCTGTAAGTGTTACAGTGGGGGAGTTAACTGCCACAAGTCCCATAATGCTAGTGAGTCTGGAGGACCTCTGCTGGTACAAACTAAAGTATGGTAACACACTGCAGTGTTGATTGCAATCACCTGCTTGGTGAGAAATAACAGAATTTCTAGAACACTATTCAGAGTTATGACATGAAATAATACACAAATTCCAGATGGTAATATTCCATCAGAGTTACAGACACTGAAGTGTGAGGAAATTTGTTTAACAAGGATTGCACTTGATTGGCTTCGCCAGTTCAGTCAGGTCAAGTGGTTAAGGCATCTGATTGGTCTTGAAGTTGTCATCCAGCATCCATTAGATGTCTTAGCCAGTTGACCCGGTTCAAGTGAAGTCAATCATGTGTACTAAGGTAAAGAGGGAAGTTTGCAAACTGAACAAACAGAACTAACTGCATGTAACTTCTCACCAAAACACTCCATTTCCGTACTTTTATGAATTCAAGGAAGTGTGAGCAGAGAAATCAAAATTGGAGATGAAAATAACAATAACTTTGAAATCACATATGTTTTATATATCCAAGCAAATGGGTTGCAGAAAAACAGTACACAGACAAAACTGCAGAATCTAAAATTGGGACATCCAGACATAAAAATTCAAAGCTTAAGCACTATGGCAGTTAACTTGATGTGCAAAGAGAAACCTGAAGAGGTTAGCCAGGATGCATTGTGAAGATGCAAGACACTCTTGAAAAAGCAGTATCGCTCAAAATCCCGCGAGTGAAAGGTAATTTATGAGAATACTTGCAATCTTACTACATAGCCTAGCAAAAATTTTGGCCACCGGTGTGATTGGTTGATGGTCGGAATATGGAAGTATTGGATAAAATTTGCAGTACGATTTCTTGTCGTGAGTTTCTTACGTCTTCAAAATACCACCCTGGTGTAATTTTAGGACCAAGTCATGCAGGAAAACCAAAGATGCAGTGAGAAGTAGAGCAAGCCACACACACACACACACACACACAGAGTTATAGAAAAGCTGTACTACCTAAACTGCGGATTCGATTACGCAAACTCCCTACAAAGTTTCAAAGCAACACAATCAGCAGTTCGCTATGACATAGGTCATATAGGCACATTGTAAGTTCGCATCATCAGTCCAGTTCCCTCATAGACTTACCCTAGAACAATTTGCGCATGCGCAACTTGCCGCACTTTAAGCGGAGCATCCGCACGCACACATCCAATAACTAGCGCAAGGCGGAAGTTGTCACTCTGTGCTCAACAATGGACAGCTGATGCCAATATGGCGCGCAAAAGCAAACCTGTGTGTATGTAACCACAGATGGTAAATACCTCTGCGTTGCCCCAGATTTGTAGCCATACAGCAATTAGAAGTGGCGCAAGTTATCAAACCTTGATAATGTGGAGTAAGTTGTCACAAGTGGGGTAAGTTGCACTAGTTTAAATAAAGTCCACACAACTCATTCCAGGAATACCTTGTTCTAGGGTAAGTCTGCCTGTGGACAGCACTTTAGGCACAGTACACAGTCTGTCTGGACGACAATTTAGGCACAGTATACCCTCAGTCAGTCAAATCACTGATACATCAAGTTCAAAAAAATGGTTCATGCAGACTTTTGAGAAACAAATTACTTGTACTTTTACTTTTCTCCCGCAACAAAACTAGTACAACCAGAGCACATTAACTTTATTTGTTAATAAAATTAGATGTCATAAGCATTTGTGTATTGAATATTTCCATTCACATTCAGTTTTATATCCAAAAAGCAAAAATTGCTGAATATTCTGTGATAAATTTGATGACAAAAACAAAACTGAATTTTCCAGTGGAACTAAGTATTCTCCAGCCTGTATGAACCATTAAATACAACTGATAATGGCACAAGATACGCAATTAAAAGGATATAAGAGGTCTTTGTAATGTAGCCATAATGAGAAAACAAGCTAACTAAACAAAGATGGAAGATTCTTCAACCTTGCTTCTCACTTCAACATTCCACGCAATATTCTGGCATCGAAATGAAAAGCACCATCCGCTCAAAAATATAACTCACACTACCAAACTTGACTTGGAATTTATCAATCCTGAGGTAAGCTTGAAGTGACATTCCAAGTTTCACTGTGATTGGGCAATTTTCAAGCTGATCATCAAGTAAAATTTGTTGGTGACAGTACTTGATTCATTAGATTGATTACAAGCTCCATCATCTGGAGCATAATGAACTAAAAGATAACACCGTACATGTAAAACATCTGTCAGATTTCAAACCGTTGAGTATAAGTTTCTCAGTATTTGAAACGAAGATTTCTCCATCGAAAATGTTGTTAGAGAAAGCGGTTTCAGAAGATGATGCCAGGAAGTTGATTGTGAGGAGACCTTGAAGCTCTATGCTAGGACACACTTCATCTAAATACAGAGTATTTTCTTGACCACTCTCTCAAATATATCAACATTCACTTAGAATCCATTTCATGAGATAACCAAGTCATAAGATAGCCCAGTTTTAAAAAACTCGCCAGCCCATTAGCAGACTTTTTAAGGAGAATTTTGCTCCAAACTTTCAAGGGATGTCAAGGATTTCAGAGCATTATTTTGTTTCAGAATGAAACTGAGTGGGGAAGTTATATCTATTAATAGGTATCCTTCTAAGGTTACTTCAACTAAAACACTACCAGGATAAAGTTCAGGTACTAAGTAGCCATGGCAACACTTACAGTTTCAATAGACTCACACAAACACACAGACACTCAAGACAAACTAAAAAACAGACAAAGTGCTGACTGTGAAAACAGACACATCAATTAGAAAAAATCTCAACATCTTCATTGAAGCTGTCTCTGTCAAAAAATTTTGGTCGACATTTACCACTATGAAAGTGGCCTAAACTCATCATTTACTCAAGTCACTTTTGGACTTGGAGGGAACTGACAGTTACTGCTTGAGACAAGACTCAATTTTGCTTGACCTGCATGTTGTGAACACATCCACTACCACAAGAAACTGTAGGAACACCAAATTTATCCACCTTCACTCTTAGCTTTTATTGTGAGTCAGCATGCGTGAATAATTGGCTGATAAGCCACCTATGGAACTACTTTTGGCTGAATGGATGACCAGATTAATGATAATTAACCAAGACCAGTTAAATAATGCTGCATGGAATAGTTAATACCTTCATGGCAATTTTGAAAGAGTGGGCATCTTCTGCTAGTCTATCGCTGAAAGTCTTCTAAAAAAACTTGGTTTACCGACCTCTGATTTTCTGGATTATGCAAACATTAAAATTCAAATATGCAACTTTTTCATTTCTGCCATCATTATGCTATGGAAAAAAGAAAAAATTGGCAACAATCCGTACAAGCAACAAAGAATATGTCATAGCATCACCTAGCCTTGGTGGAAAGCTGTATACTGGGCGCTTACAAAAATTCATTTCACGCGGAGGGGACGCTTATTGTAGCCTAAGGCATTTGAAACCCGGTTTCTGAAACCGGTAAACTCGGAAGCTAGGATTTATCAAATTTACACTATTTGTAGTTTATGACAATCTTTCTACAAAATTGTGCTGCATTGCTATCAAACTCTGTTGTTAAATTACGATCATTTTTTAAAAATTTGTGCTGAAATCCCAGGGCGAAAACTTGCCGACTCTTACGTCGCTGAATCGCGATCGTCGATAGGAAAACTTGAATTCTTGAATAAAAATACAGTTTCGACTCAACAAATTACCTGAAATCCTCCTTATGTTTTACAATTTTTTAAGTTCATATGGAGTCCAGATTAATTGCGAGTAAGTCCAAATCTGCGCTACATCGTACCCCACAACACAAGAAAAATCTCTGGATGAACACACATGTTGTTGTCACATGACGTTTGTTTTGAAGTTCGTCTGCGTATGAGAGTGAAAGCGTCTGCGGGTCATCAACGACAGACTTTTGTTACAAAAGGCGGAGGATTATGGAAGAAAATGGCGTTTATTAGATTGTTTTTCACTTACACGGCTGCAATGTGCAAGGTGAAGGCCAGTTAACTCACAGATTTTGTGTGCACAGGCCGACTGTAGTTAGCTCTACCATGGAGTAAAACATTAATGGTCTTAGGCTCGATCTACATGTTCGGGACGAGGTGAACTACCTGGGCTGTGTGAAATTTCTAGGTCTAACGGAGACACTGACGCACTGGTACCTAAAGTCAGCCAGCTCGATGTATTAAGACTATCGTCAAAATTCAAATTCGTTTTATTGTGTCCCTGTCAATAATAACGGCATGCTAAAGTTTCTTAATGTACGTACTTCAGGAACATAACAATCACGTGTTTTGTACACATACGCGCACACCGCAGATCACATCTCGAAAATTTCCGATTTGACGGATGACAATGAATGACCACAATGAAATTTAACAACATCGTTTTACAGCTTGTAAGAGCTATAATAAACGGATTTTGAATATTGCAAAGCATGTGTTCCAAAATCTAAATAACGGGTCCTATATTTTTGTATTCGTGCGCGCCTAATGAAAGTAATCTTGAGTGTTGCTGTGTTGCTAAATCTCTTATTCTGGGCCGATTTGAAAAATTCAAAGTTGTACCAACATTTTTTCTCTCCTCTTTTCAAATATTACACTCAAAACTACCTAAAACGCTCTGCATGTACGGTCATCTAGGCTAGATTGTAAGCAGCTGATCGTATCCGCATGAGCGAAGCCAATTATCCTTACTCGTGACTCGATGAATAGAGCAGCTAGGCAGGATCCCTTTGATCATAAGCTGAGCGCAACGCAGCCAAGGTGGATAAATACGGTCTAGTTCAATCGGCCAAACCCCACAGTTTTCCCTGATCAGGGGGGTTGTGACGTCATCTTGTTTAGTGGGAATGTTCACAACATGTGGCTAGTCACTGCATGTGCTGACCATGGCTTCATGTTGGCTTGACCTGGCTGGTCACTGACAAGACTCTCAAGTTGTCTTGACCTGGCTGGTCACTGCATGTGCTGACCATGGCCTCACGGCTTGACCTGGCTGGTAACTAAGAAGACTCTTGAGTTGTCTTGACCTGACTAGTCACTATTATATGTGCTGACCAAGGCTTCAGGTTAGCTTGACCTGGTTAAGCACTGTATGTGCTGACCACAGCCTTAAGTTGGTTTGACTTGGCAGGTCAATGTACGTGCTGACCTTGGCCTCACGTTGGCTTGACCTGGCTGGTTGCTGACAAGACCATCACATTGTCTTGAACTGGTTTGTATGTTCTGACCGTGACTTCAAGTTAGCTTGACCTGATTGGTCACTATATGTGCTCACCATGGCCTTATGTTGGCTTGACCTGACTGGTCACTGACAAGACTCTAATGTTGGCTTGACACGGCTGGTCACTTTATGTGTTGACCATGGCTTCAAGCAGTAACTGTCAGTTCTTCCTGAACTAATTTGAAAGTTGTTCTTCACGGAAGGCAAGGTAAGAGCAGCTCCAAGTCAGAAGAGCAAGAAATACTTGAATTCGAACAGAGAACAATGTTTCACAATCAAATAACAGAATGAATCTGTAGACAGCACTACTCACTGTAAAAATATAAAGTTAGTAGATAACATACAGCCAAATCATTAACTAGTAGTGATCTATTTTACAGAGGAGTAACCAAACAGAAACAGAAACATGGCCACTGACCTTATACATAACACTTATAGAAGTTTGTACCCAAGGACAATACACGTGTGATATTTGCTAAATCACAAACTCACGTGATTTAGGCCGCCTGACCACAGTCTGACTGGATTCCTCCCCGCCAAGATCAAATGACTGAGACAACTGATGCAAGGAGCGCCTCCTGCCCTCTGGTGTTGTCTGCTTCAACACTTCTTTCTTTTGTTCAGGAGATTCCAACCTAATACAATAAGGTACTTACAGAAACTAATCTGTGGTGTCATTGCAAACAAGTTAGTTATGGGTCGTCGACCATGACACCCCTGACAGAGACTAGCTCTACAGGTAGTATTAAACAAGTGACGCATTAACTGCTGTGTCTGTTGCAAGTATAAAAATTTTGTTGAATATTTTGGAAACAACAATTTACTTCCTTTCTTTCAATTGAGTACGCGTACCATTTTGCACCATAATGATTAGGCTACTTGCGTATGAAGTCCATGCCATAACTAACGCTAACCTAGGTCACAGACAAGGATACAAAAACATTATGCATGGTTAGTAAACAGACGTCAACACTTAAGCCAAGTTCTCATTTTCATGGTTTAACGTGAACATGACAAAATTTAATCTGCTCATTGATCAGAGAGTGACATTCTTGACAAGAGATGCCTGCTGGTAGACCAAAGTCACATCAATGGCAGCTAATCACAAGGTATCGGAAATGACACAATGGCCGCACAATAAGAACTAAGGAGCTTTTCAATGTTGAAACATAAACGCATTGGAGAGTGAGTCAGTATGAATGGTGCACTTGAACTTGACTGTATAGGCAGGTGAATTTAACAACACTTTGATGTGAACTATTAATTTTGGTTCCATCAGAGTTATACAGAGGTGTTGCTATCAATAACAGCATGCACTTTGGTATAATTTGATTTTTTTCAAAAATATTACCATTCTACCACTACAAGTACTTCTTGCAATAACTTGAGTGACCCACACACCAAACTTCAGTGTTCGCTAATTACCGAAGCTGATCTGGAAGGTTCAACAAACTTCGTACGTTACATAGACGTCATCTGGTACCAGTGTTAAATTGGCATGAAAAGGTCTTTAGGTCACTCTTAGGCATTTTGAGACTTGATGACGCTCAAATCTATTGATGAAATACTAGGTGCTATAAAATCAGCAGAGTCTGCTATGATCAGTTGATAGAGAATAACTTACTTCCAAGTATCTGGAGCAAACATCATAGAGAGAGCGTTGGCCACAGAGTGAGTTCTGTAAAACAGAATGGTGGAACAAAACAATAAACATATATGGCACTATAGCTACAAAGATGTTGTCTCTAAGGTTATGGCAGGAGCATGCAATACTGATTCATATCAATGGTCAAAGTTCAAAGGGCAACCCAGGGTCTAATATGGACAGGGTTGGAGGACAGTGTAGTGGCTTAGCCATGCTTCAAATCACCAACAGGATGGAAGAGTTGGCCACACATTATGGCAGGAGAAGAGTACGAACAACAAAGGAAGACAGTAACCTGTGGACAACAAGGCAGTCACAGACAGCAATAACCTTGAAGAAGGTCTAGTAGGGGGCTGCATAAAGTACGTGGATACGTGGAAATCAAGACATAGCTAAAATTCAGGAAAATATGGTTGAATAAAACGCTGGGTATATGCGCCTTGCCACTTTGTAAGCATGCTGTTTGACTATTTGATCAAAATCTCACTTGAAATGTAGGACAGCACTACTCCTGCAGTGCATAAAATCAAGAATGAGGCAAACATCTCGAAATACAATCATACTGCAAAATGCTGACAACATGTATACACAATTATATAGCACTTCATAAGCATACCTTTTCGGTAGAAATCCACTGAGAAATGTAGGAGTTACACACAGAAGAGTATTAGTCACTGCAAGACACAAAGACTGAATGACACCTACCTACAGGTGTCATAAATGATACACAAGTCCATGGTTTTGAGTTGAGTATGCAAAGCCTATACAGACTCGCAAGGAGAACTGGTATTAGTAAACAAGCCAATTTTTACATTGTACTCCACGAGTATCCCGCAATAAAATGCAGATTTCTCTTAAAATAGAGAAGAAATGCTGAAAATACAGCATGATAACTTTTGCCATTAGTCCGTGAAAATTGCGAGGTTGCTAAGACACAGAAATTTACGGAATATTCATAAGCTAGTTCTTTTTTATCTGTGGATCTCGACTTTGTTGGTCAGCTTATGCCACCAAAATTTACAATAAACTGGAAATAAAGCTTTAATTGCAACAATTTGGCGTCTTTGTATGGAGGACTAACTAACTGTATCAATACTGACCATGGGATAGACTTTGTGGAAATGTGACTGGCTTTGGAAATTATGGGATTAATACAAAAATTATAGGGTGTTTCAAAAGTGCTCCAAATTTGAGCACAGATGGTTCTGATGAAGAAAAGGGAGTAATAAATATTTTGAAAATAGCACAATAGCAATCTAGTCGATATCCTTTGAAAAACAGATGGAGGACGAAAGACAAGATACCCGCAACTCCACTTTGCTTCGGTCCAGTAATTTTGCTATGGGTGCAATGGCATTTCCCGGAGTGTATTTGTCAAGAAATATTTCATTTACTTACCAAAGTTAGCAGATTTCCCCAAAGCCTTAATAAGTTAATGGCAACTATTTAATTCATAGAGTCTCAGGTTTATGACACAGGCAAAACCTCTTGGAAATGTCGTCAAAATCCCGAGGCTTGCCAAGTGGTTTTGCTCATGTCATAAATTTGAAACGAGTGTGGGATTTGTTTTCTCATGAACCCTAAAAACGATCTTTTTTCCTGAAAAACTCGAGGTGTCTAAAACTTTCAACTATGTGACGCAACTTTTGTAGAAACACGCTTGCGCAATGTAAATTAATTCAGTTACTATTTGTTAATAGTTTTATTTTAAGCTTAACAATTATAATTGTAAATTGCATTCAGCTTTGGTAGCAAATATTCAAGTTAGAATTATCTAATAAATAGTCTTTGAAGTTGAAAATTGTTTATAAATAACAGTCAGCAAGGCTTCCCCGCACGTGAGCACTGAATTGACCTTGAGACAGCACTGCTAGACAGTCTCGCTGCATTACTTGAATTGGGGCTCGTCTCCGTTGGAATGAACGTGTATATAGAATTCATCGCCGAAGATGCGTCTGTTCATTGAAGTTGTTTGCATGTCCTTCTGACTGGGAGTACGTACAGTTGCAACACCCAAATGGTCAATCATAACCTTGTCACCTTCTCGGAATTCCGGCATTGCTTGGTTGGCGCGCGTTTGTTTAGTGTTTTGCAGACAATAAAATGTAAGGCCGATGGATTTCTACTTTGCACTACTTTGTGATTCGCACATGTAACATCAAAAAATTTACGTACTCGGTGTCATTAACCAGTCGTGTCGTAACACAATCTAGGTCATGTGAGAAACTACTTACGTTGGTATACCTTTCTTAACTTCGTCAATCTTCCGTTCAGCTTGTTCTCCATACAAGTTGGCATAATGCTCTCTGGAAAACAAGGCCAAGTTGAAACCAGTCATCAGTAACCCCTAAGAAGTATACAAAGCATTACACAATACCAGAGCATGTTCTCTAGACTGGCTCACAAACCTAACACTAAAGACATGCTGGCCATTACACACACAAAGAGCAAGGCCTACACAATATCCGAGTCGTACCAAGGACATATATATCTTGCAGTTATAAAAGAGAGGCAGACAGTTAGCCTATGAACAGCCACTCGCACGAGACCCTACCGTAAAGATATTTGCTCGTATAGTTCCATAAGATTTTCGTCACATCTGGTTGGCTCACGCTGGAACCAGTGCTTGAGATAAGTGTCGTCAAAATACGCGCACCATTCCTGAAGGGAAAATTTTGGATTAAATAGAGAAGTCTTCTGCAAAACTGAGAACAGTGTATTTGACGTTTAGTTGTCATAATAATTTTGCTTAGATTGGAAAAACACTGAGATAAAAACAAAAAAATAACTAGAAACTGAGGCATCTATTTTCTCAAAGAAGTATATATTTTCTGAAAGCAGAAAGCCCGCAAAATTTGATTTATGTCTGGATGCCAATCTACCGTTGGTTAGATCATGTAACAACGTTTTTAGTAAAATTTTAGCAAGAAAGGTACAATCATAGGAAAACAATGGTATCAATAGGATGACCAAAGTTACTTTGACATATAATATTCAAGTTACAATTTGTCTTCGTTTCGTGCAACTTTTTATTTTTTCCATAAAAATAATAAATCGCATGTTTTAATAGCCACTCATGCAAAAGAGGATCAGTTATGGAGAACAGTGCACAAAGCATAGTATCTGAAAGTTTCACATGAATTCAATGAATTTCCGAGATACAATGTTCCAAACTTTGCCAAACCTAGAAGACCCTCAGCAGACTGCACATAATAAGTTAAAGGGCTTAAAACCGCCAATTTTATGCTGACAATGTTGCCACTCATGAAAACAGGAAAATGCTGATTTTAAACAGTCTTATATCATGTTTAACAGTAAGTTACCAAATCAACTGCACACAATAACTTAACAGTCTTACCCGTATCATGTTGTTGCCAAACTTGCCAAGAATCTCCTCCACTCCGGCCATCACGTGATCTGTGACACGATCATTAATTGCTTCAAACATCATCTGCTTTTCTTCGTTAGCACGCCGAATGGACAGTAGCTTTACAAAGGGTTTTATTGACATGCCCTGAAAAAACAATGATAGATTCTAGAACATTAGCATCAGGTTTTATTGTTTCAACTGATTAACAGATTCAACTTCATTCAAAGAAGACGAAAGCAACAAAAACTCTTTGAACAACCCAGGCCATTGACAGAACTGACCGAATGACTCCCCAGACCAATCTTAACATTTTAAGTTATTTACCAACTAAAATTAGTACAAAATAAACTCAAACTTGTTATTCTAAGCATTCTAAGCACAAACTTCATAAATAACCCCCATTCCCATGTGAGGTAAAGACACAGGAACTTGTTTACTACTAATTAATTAAATTAAAAGCAAGTCACCTGTATAAAGACGGTAAATATAATGACAGCCAACACAGTTGTTTGGAACATGTTCTTGAATGGTATCTCCTTCTTATTCAACATGGTGACCAGAGAGAAACAGACGGCACCCCGCAGTCCACCATAAGACTAGAATGAAATGAACAATTCGTAAGGTAAATGAGATGATACCAAACAGTCCACAATAGGACTAAAATAAAGTGAATAACTTCTAAGGTAAATAAGCAATAGCTTCCCCACAGTCCACCATAGGACTAGAATGAAATGAACAATTTGTAAAGTAGATGATAGGTGACAACAAACAATATCTGAGTCAGGCAACAGTCACATGCGGGAGTCCCGCATTTTGGCAACCAATGTAACGCCGTTATTCAGTGGAGAAAACTGGTTCTCAAAATGTAGGATCGTGACAATGCACTGAGCCAAATAGGGCAGCATTACTCAAATTCCACTTTTTCCCACAAGGCAATGTGCACCTGACAAAAATGTATGTATTCACAAGCTAAAATGTCAAACACGCAAACTCCAGCTCTTGTGATGAGAAGCATAATTTATTTCCATCTACGCAACATATTGGAGTTTCAAGTTGATAAAACTAAAACCTTACAGTAATGGATATAATAGCAGGACCACGTGTAATCATGCTAAAATCTAAAAATCTTACAAAAAGCAAACTCAAGATTTAACAAGAGACTTTTATCTGAAAAAGACAGATGGAAATATACAACTTTAAAGAACACACTCAATGGATTATCCAAAAATTTCATTAATTTTGTAATGATACATATAGAGTAGTTGCACTCACCATAATAAACTGTTCCTTAGCTGAAATCTGCCTCAGTCGACTTTGCACATTGTTGATGATGAAAGTGAGGCTGAACACAACTGAAACACACAACAATTTTGAGGGGTCATTAAAATCAATGAAGTTATGACCTAGATGAGGCAGAATTGAAACAATGCAATGATAGCCTGCCAGCAAAAACGCAAAAAAGAGCAATGCAAAATGTTGAACTGCAGCCACAACTGCATTGTGAGCAGCATGCTTAAAGGGGTGTTCATTAACATCATAAAAATGGCCACTAGATGGAGCAAGTACATTGAACTTGTCCAAAAATGGATAAGTGCCATGATCGCCTTCCTAAAACAAATTAAATAACTGCATATTAATTTCAAGAAAATCCATCAAGGAACTCCCAAGATGCAGATGCAAACGCAAACTAAATAAAATTGCCAATAGGAAGCATGGTTCCTCCTGAAAGAAGTCATTGTCTTCAGTCACGTTCACAGGAAAACATTTGACAAATTTCAGAAACATGCTGCAAGGGATTAGGAAATTAAGCCATGGGTGTGTAAAAACAAATTCCCACCTGAGGGCACCACAGTACTTGGATTCATTCGAAAATCTACATTAGTCATGGTCTTCCGCAAATTTTCATATCCATCCTTCAAGTTGTTTGACAGATTCAGAGCTGGACTCCAAAGGCAGACACCCATTCAAGTATTAAAAATAGGCACCAGGAGGCACAGAGTATGTCCTTTGCTGAACTGCAAACCATTTACTAAATTTACAAAATCTGCAATAAGGAAGTTTGAAAGTACACGTAAAAATAAATTTGTCACTTGGGGGCACAATAATAGAAAAACATTAATTTGGCCAAATTTCATAAAGACTATGCCAGGGTTCAAGAGATACAGCTAGGGCTTGCTTAAGTTGTTGGATCTGCCCGAAAATTGACATCAGCAGGGGTCTTCTCAGCAGGGACACAAATGATGATTTTTAATGCTCCTTTGAATGTTTGGCAGACAAAGAGGCAGATGCCAAACAGACAAGCATATTACAAAAATGACCACCAAAAGCACACAATAAGGCAAAACTGTCTCCTCAACACAACCTTGTCGAATTTCATGAAAATCCAACAAGGGACTCCGAAGATACAGTGGCAAATGTGAAATACTAATTTGAAACAAGAAGACACAGAGGTACTCTGATACGTGCAAAAGTCATTGCCATTTGTCGTCATCTCCATAAAAACACATTTGCCAACTTTCATGATGATCCTGAAACAGTCTAGGAGATACAGAGATGACAGCAATGTGCAACCACACATGTGTATGTGGGACATAATAAAATGCAAGGCTAAATTAGGATTTAAGGTTATGTAGGACAAATACTGGCTCATTTAAGGTTACGTAGGACAAATACTGGCTCATTTAAGGTTATGTAGGACAAATACTGGCTCATTTAAGGTTATGTAGGACCTCAACGACAAGTCTGTACATTTAACAAAATATCTTGAAAGGTATACAGTATACATTTTCCGAAAATAGAAAAGATGCGAAATTTGATTTTTGACTTTTTAGCTGTTATTAATTGGGTCCCGTGACCATGTCTTTTTAGTAAAAGTCAGCAAAAAAGAAACTTAAGGTACAATGATAGCAAAACAATGGTATCAATAACACAATGAAATTTTATATGATATAAATGATTAAGGTGAGATATCAAAAACGCTATCACAGTTTTCCAAAATATTATTTCGTTGTCGTTTTATCAACTTGAAAGTTTTTTTTAATGAAAATCAAAAAAGTTCTAATTTTATGATAGCTCCTCATGCAAAGTGGAAGAACAAAGTCCAAACAGCATTTTTGAAAATAGTGCATAAAGCAAAATGATTGTATCTGAAAGTAATATTATGAATCCAATCAGTCGTCTGAGATGGGATTTATGAAGTTTGCCAACTTTGGTTAGGGTCCTACATAATCTTAATGACAACTTATTTCAGTGTAACATACCCAAAAATCGAATGACGAGACATAAAAACAGTGTCCAGAAGACAAAGCCTGAATGCCACTCATGGTCTTGGCGTACTAAGGCAAACCCCAGAAAGAGAAAGATGATGCTATCACAGGTGGCGCTGCAAGATAAATGAAATAGAATTACCAGCAGACAACTACATCTAACCATTACCCAACTGAGTGATAAAGAAAGCAGATTCCAGCTGGACACACAAGAGGGAGCACAAAACAACACAAAATAACACATAAGGAGAATTGAAACAAGTTTACATTTTGGGATCACAATATATTCACGATACTTGTGCAACACTGACTCAACAAATTTGGAATTCCTGCCACTTTATTGTTGCAATTTCAACTTTCTCCCAACAGTCATGATTACAGATGTGACTATTAGTCAGTACAATCTGATCTGTTATTTATGTAATTTTATTCGCAAACAAAGTGAAAATGAGGATACTATGCTAGAAAGTGTTCACAATGATCGAGTCATTAGACAAGGTCCTCAGCACTAAACATGACAACTATTGTATTCAGTTAGGCACATCCAATCTTTTATTTCATCTCTTCCCACCAGAAAACAAAACCGAGAGAATGATCACACAAGACGATGGAGGATCCTAGACCTAGGCTGTAGCTATAGACTATTCTGACAACTAACAATGAATACAGTCATGAAGATTCCTTAGTCAACTTTAGCCAAGTGCTCTTAAGTGTCTAGTAGAGTGCTTGTCTTTTTATTTTTCATTTTGTTTTTCATTCATTCATTCAAATGATATAGAGTACGCAATACAACCAACATTTTTGTTGTTACCATACTTTTCCTTATAAAAATTGGTATTTATCAATTTCATTGAATCTTCTGAGACCAGCGTTTTTCACACACCTAACACTTATCACTCATTTCAGAACTACAATTATGTCAAAGAAACATGTCTATTACAAATTTACTATATCTTGGGTTCTAATGGAAAACTTTTATTAGCAGTTTTACACTTTCCAATGTCCCACTTTTTGATCCCCTCTGAACGAACTTACCTCATCATTTTAGTGAAGTACTTGACAGTGGTCAGTGATTTGTTGGACAGGTTGTGAAAGGCATACTGAGCCTGCACTAAACCACAGAATATTATGCTGTAAAGTGAAGGACAGTTAATGCGCTACTTCAAATAAAGATGGCAGTGTGGACTGCGACATATCATACAACTGTTCTACATCACACAGTACCTTGGGCAAAAGAAATGCTGGTAAGGAAATTCTGGTAATTTTTCAAACTCAATGGTCAGCATGCTACAATGAGATTTAAATATAACATACTGATTGATTGATTGCTTCAATTTGTTTTGTCAACAGAGAATAACAAATGTATATTAAGCAAAGTAAAAGAAATAGAATACAACATCATAATGTCCAAAAACTATGCTAACGAGGATAACACAGGAAAGTTTAAAAATCTAAAGACATCATTTGTACGAGTGGGAGCCCAAGGATAAGTGTGCTTTAAAAAGTGAGAACCATGAGAAAGACTAATTGATATCTTTTTGTTGGTAGTGGACCTTAGCAATGCATTTTGTATCTTCAAGTCAAGAACAGCCAACAACCTGCAAGTGACTCACTCACCTTATAATCCCAGAGAAATGAAACATCTCCGCCACAAGATACGACAGATAGGCCAGTGAAAACACAGCGAGGGGTTCAACAACTGAAACGTTAGAAGCAATTATAATAAGACTTACTTGGGTATGTCATAAAGACACTGTTCCAGTGATCACAGAAATGTTTTATTATGTAGGATCCAAAATGACAAAACAGTAATTCAGTATATGGCACATGTCTTCCCCGGGTTGAAGATATTGGAGTCTGTGTGTTTGCCAAAAACCTGTGTTGAATGAGCAGCTCACAGGAGTGCACCACATGCTGGCTCTGTTTTCAAAGTATGTGTATATTTCCGCAGTATTTGCTTACCATCTGTGTGGGTCACGTCCCTTTGTCACATATTCATGTAACCCTGGTCATTTTATTTATTCCTGATCACGAGACAAGAAGTCGCAATGCTGTCATTTTAATTACTAGTTTTCTTATGTCTCTTGGCCATCTAAATTTGTGCTGCAACGGATCGTTGAATATACAGTCACGGAGCTTGAGAGAATATCATTGAAACTTGCTGTGTGTCAAACGAAATTTGTTTAGAGGAGGAGCTAATGCCAAATTATTCCAACTAAACACAGAGAAATTTTCACATTCAGTACACTCGTTTGTAAAACATAGGAGACGTTGTTATGTGTGAGCAGGCCATGGGTTCATTTTGCTTGGTGATGGAATTCATCACATATAGTCAGCTTGAAGTATGTTACTGACTGGCAATCTTATTCAACCTTGGACGAAATGGTTACCCAAAGATAAGGCTTTTTAGCCTGGTATTCCATGTTGAAAAAGGTGGCCGACCCAACAAGCTTATTCAAGATTTTTGACAAGCCTGGTTTACCTTACTCATATGTCATCTAATCGAGCAATGGTTAGTAAAAGAGCAAGGAAGATGCAATACAATCAACAAAATACAAGATCCCTCAAGACATGGCAAGATGTTGATAGCCATGCATTACAAGTGAAGTCTATGGATTTTACTGCATTACTCATGAGAATCTTGCACCTAAAGAACTCAGGCTAGGGTACAAACCTCTGACATGCTTGGTTAACTTTGTAAAGAAAGAAGTGACAACTCCAAACAACAAGCCAATCGCTGTACCACATAGGCTGACTGACAAGAACTGTAGGAAACCAAGCGCAATCTGAAATCAAATATGATAGTAACAGTGAACAGCAGACAATCTTTTATAGAAACATGTTGCTTTGTAAATTAAAGAGAATCACAGGAAATTATGTTCAGATAACATATTTCAAAACAATGTGTAGAGTAAAGAACTCCTTCAAAATAATGTAAAAACTGTTCTTACTTAAAACATAAAACCATAAAATCAATTGAAAAATGAATTAATTGAATGAGTATGGTGTTTTCTCTAATAGTTCGAACACTCTTACTGTTAGTTCGTAAGTTTGTACATGGCCCTTGAAACATGGCATTTGTCTCTAATAGTTCGCACAGTAGAAGTCCGAGGGAAAAAAGTTTGTACACATAATTCGTACATGCTTTTTGAATAGGTTACATGGAAATTTGTATTCTTATAAAAGAACACAAATCAATAAGGGCAAATTCTATTTGGGTATCATATTCGCCCTAATGAGCGTCCAGACACTCACATAGAAAAACTCATTTTAGAGGGTGCATTAATGCAACCTAAGGCGGTTGAAACCCGGTCCCAAGAATGGGAGAAATTGGAAGCTAGCAATCATCCGATTTACGCTGTGTCACGTATCTCTAACCTATGACAGACTTTCTACAAAATTGTGGTGCATTGCTATCAAACTTCATTAATAAATAAGATCGCTTTATAGAAAGCTTTGCTGAAATCCCAGGGCGAAAACTCCCTGATGCGTCACTGCCTCGCGATCGTCGATATAGCAAATCGAATAAGAAAATAATTTTGACTTAACAAATTACCTGAAATCCTGACTTAAGTTTTCCAAATAGCGTCCCTAAGATTTTTAACTTCCTTTGGAGTGGGGATTAACAGCAGGTCCAAATCGTGTAAAATTGTACCCCGTAACACGAGAAAAAACTCTAGACAAACAAACCCATGTTGTTGTCATGTGACATTTGTTTTGAAGGTCGTCTGCGTGTGTGTGAGCGAGCGCGTGTCATCAGTGTTCATTTGCCAGAAATTAACATATTAAGCAGTACAGCACAACGTGTTTTACTATTAAAACGATTGAGGTTGTCTCGGTGAGGCCGAACATACTAACGTTATTAGTCTTGGCCATGTGACTAGATAGGTGACAGTCTGACAGTTAATGTTTCGGGAAATTCGGGTGTAAATTTGCGGAGGTGTTCACTATCAGTGGATCATTTTATCAGATGATTGACTTTAAAAATATCAATTATGATTAATTAAACAATTCCTCTTAAAAAACACAAAAGTTTTTACAATATTAGAACCTTTTGGAAAGTTGTTCCAATATTTATTTCTTGCTGATGGTATGCTACCCATTGTTTCATGAATAGATCTTTCCCGAAGACTAATGTCAGCCATGACAGGTATGTAGCAAGCGCTTCCTGGCCATGTGTTTTGTTAAAATACCAAATTTTTTATTCGTGAGCAATTGTCAGCTGGTTGGCACACTTCGATTCGCAGTCTTCATGTGTACTAAGAAATTTGGAATCCTGTTGAGATTAATAAAAAAATAACGCAAAAACGTTTTTGTACATGAAAATTCAATCTTGATGACGAGTACACTGTGTCTGTTCTGAAAGACCAGACCACAGTAGTGGGACACGTACCTTGTGAGATCAGCAAGTTGAAGTGTGTAGTCACTGCTAAATACTGACACAGTGGCTGTCTTCACAATGATGTTTTCAGGACTGCTTGATCTTGTTGATCAATTGCACGTGTTACTGTAGAATTTTAGGACTGTAGGTAACTCATTTTTGCATGCACTCGTTCAGCGGCTGCGTGCTTATTTCAGCGAAATCTGAATATGCATGGGAGGCGCTTATTAGGGCAAATACGATAATCTGAATCGGTAGTTTGCTATGCTACGCTAGTATAGAGCTTGAAAAGTTGATTCTCAAATCACCATTTTTGGCAACAACAAATGTGGGAATAAAGATTTTCCCATGTGTCGACAAATGGCAGTAAAAATGTCATAACAGCCGATTTCCCAACCATATATCAATAAAGCATAAAAATATTTCCAGGTGATCAGTGCAATGAGCCCACATGCGAGGCCTGCGCACGTCTGATACAACGTGTATCAGACCACCTGCAATTATTTTTTTTTGATTTCCCAACAAAGGCTCAGTTGCCCTCAGATAAGACCTTCACGAATAAATTAACAAATTTGCAGAGTAATAGTACCGCGCGGTCCTGCAGTCTTGTTATAACTGACTGTACTGCTCAGACGACCAGTGACCATGCAGAGCTCCACTTGGACTGCAACTATTCTCACGTAGCAACACAAGTGCAGAGTGCACGCGTGCAAGCTTCACTTGTTGCAGAGGTTACATCATAAATTAAACAGTCCCGTGACATGAATAGAACTGCGAGCGTATCAGCTGTCAAGTTCTGAGCCAGAGAGCAATTAATTCGTAGCTTGATGATATAAATGTTTGAAAAACTAATTCAGGTGTTTTTTGTGTTTGGGAATGGTTATGTTCGAGACTCTGTGACCCAATGAATTGTCAACGCAAGATTTAGTGTGGTTGTCTTCACTTTCGAATGCTCGGCGGCACTCACTTGCCACTGCATGCCACACAACGCAATGAAGATAAGGATTGGAGGTAAGCGGACATGAGGCAGATGTCAATCAAAAGTTACTGCAAAGGCATTTACTCAACAACAAGTATTTGCCTGATACTTTATGCAATGACTTTGACTGGGGAATGAGTCTAGAGAACCCATACAGTGGGGTTCCTAAGGAAAAAATACTGTGTACATTAGGTTGCCGAGAGAAATAGTTCGAACACTATCAGTCAGTTAAATAACTTGTAGACAAAGAGCCAATTATTCGGGTAATCAGCACCCACAGTTTGCTATACAATTAAATTAGTAATGAAGTCTAGTAATGCGTACATACAGACAGTACGCAAAAGTTCGGAGTTGGTTGTAATCAACCAGGACACAGTGGTCGACATAAAGAGCTGCAGATCACATTTGTGACCTGAAATTTGGTCATCTCGTATCAAGTCGCAACAACGAACAAATTTACAAACTTTGTGCTGAAAAACATTTATTTTTCATGTAAGATGTCCTGATTAGCCCATTACAATAATATCCCCGACAATACCGCACTGCGGAACTGGTCAGTCCCGCTGTTTGCATGCAATCTCCCGGCAGACCAAGCCAGTTTAATTGACAATGAGCAAAAAACAAAAATTGACTTGCATTTTTATTACTTCAAGATCACACAAACATCCAGAGACGTATTGTCAACTTTTAAATTCCAAAATCAAGAGGCAGCAGATTAACCCATTGAGGCACACTGTCCCTTCGATTTCCACACATCCTCGGCAAACCAGCAATAATACATTTCCAGAAAAGTCGAAGTCGTGGGAATTTCATCAAAATAGGGAGAATTTGACACCTTTTTATGAGGTAAGAGACTTCTTCAAAATCCGAGAACTTCCAACTTAAATCAAATAGGGAGGGTTAGCAAAACCACCGCCACATTTCTCTGGCCTGATTTTTTTTAACACGTTTCTTCTAGTGCAGTGCAGTTGGAAACAAAGTGTGGCATACAGCATCGCTGAAAGCAACTCAGGTACTGAAGCCGAGATGGATCTTGAAGTTTGCGAACATGGGAAGAAAATAAAGTCACAAAGCGTTCACAGGCAAATATTATATTTTGAAGTAAATCCATCACCCGGGAAAATAATTCACATTGCCAAACCACCGTCTCGGAGGCTGTCGTTGCACTCATTGTTATCAGCAATCTTTATCTCTAATAATTTGAACACTTGACTTTCTGTTCTAATAGTTCGTACGACCAGTTTTGTCTCTATTAATCCGGACATGAAGCTCTCAAGTGAAAATAGTTCGTACACTAGTGTACACACTATTAGCGAAAACACCGAAATCTCAACTTATCCAACACAATTTCATATTTCACATTTTTATGCAAACAGCTAAACCTTACCAGTCGGTAAAAGTCAGACTATGACTGTAAAAACTAACACATTATAATAACAAGGCAAACACCTACTAAGCAAATACATGATTTTAAGGTGCAATATGACAAGGTGGGTGGCAATACACAAGTACAGTGGGTGGCAATACACAAGTAGGGTGGGTGGCAATACACAAGTAGGGTGGGTGGCAATACACAAGTAGGGTGGGTGGCAATACACAAGTACGGTGGGTGGCAATACACAAGTACCATGGATGTACATACCTGATCTCCACTAATCACAGACATTTTGTTGAAACTGATCATCATGTTATAAAGCACAACAGTAACAGCATCTGAAAGACGGACACTATTTTAAGTTAAATGCATTGTGACATTTCAGTTAACAGTCAGAGTCTACATAGCACACTGTGCTGGGAAACTACTTCACCAGACCCCACACTTCATGGAGTTGGATCTAACTTTAAACCATGGAAGTCGCCAGGACTAGACATATCCTGTAATGCTGCAGGAGGCTGGGATACCATTATTCCATGTACTTACAGCAACCAACAAAGCCAGTCTTAGACTAGTTGTATCCCCAAGACTTGGACTGAAGCTAGAGTAGTCTTCATTCCTAAACCAGGGAAGAACTCGTACCATTTAGCTGAATCATTTAGTCCTATAACCTCAACTTCCTTCTCAAAGGACTGGCATGAACAAGGTAAACAGAACAAACTTCGGAACCAGTATGCTTATAGACCAGGTTTCTCTATGGAGACCTCTCTATGGAACCTCTCTATGGAACCTCTCTACGGAGACCTCTTTACGGAGACCACTCTACAGAGACCTCTCTACGGAGACCACTCATCTGGTTGGTAGAATGGAAAGGGTGGTTTTTAATAAACAATTTGCCCTCTGCGCCTTCACTGACCTTGTTGGAGCTTTCAGCAATATTAAGCATGATGCGATCCGAGTAGCACTAAACCATTTTAAAGTGAACAGGTGTCTTACCAGGTGGATCATTAACATGCTCGGAAGTCAATCTGTGACTGCTTGTCAACATGGTTATGGATGGTCTACTTCGATAATTATCGGCTGACATGGGTCCTAACTTGTATGTTCTAGCCTATGAAAATGATATTGTTCTCGGAGTGTATAGTATCTATCCTGACTCGTCGTTAGTGAGCTCAAAGAGCACTAAATACAGCAGCCACAAGGACTTAGTCAGTTGGCTTAGAAATTGTGGTAGCAAAACAAAGGTGAATAATACGTTCACCTGGGACCTTAAATGGTCAGTGGAGCCTTTAACGCCAAATGGTAAACATCTTGATCTTGCAGACAATACCTAGGTATCATTTTACACCATCGTTTTTCCTGGACCCCGTATATTACAGAAAAAATCTCGAAAGCAAAAACTGCACTAGTGAGATGCAGTTGTGCGGTGGGTAAAATTTGGGGAATATCTCCCAAGAATATGTTCTAGATTTACACTGCTGTTATCCGACCTATAATGTCCTATGCTGCGTCAGTATTGGTAACGGGGTTAAAACAGATTACAATTATCAACAAACTTAATCAGCTGCAACGTCTAACTTGAATGTTTTTTCCAGGAATGCCTTCTGCAACCCTAGAAAGGCTAATCGGTCTACCACCACTGCAACGCTTCATCTCAGATATAATGGTCAGTGGCAGAAAACTCACATCCCTAATTCAGCAGCACACAAAAGCCACAGGAATGTGTGCAATAAGCTAATGGCCAAATCTGGGCAACTATGGAACATGCCTAGTGCTGTCCAGATCACAGATTTTTCAAAAAAACAATTTCTTTACAGAGATTTCTGATGGATGGCCTAACCCAGAACACAACAATGAGGTGATTTGTTATACGGATGGCTCTAAACTCAGGAAAATGGCCACGCAGGTGCTGGAATTTTTTTTCCAAGCCTTCCTGTGGCAGACGCAAAAAGCTGCGTATTGCTAGGCAATCTTGCCACGGTGTTCCAGGCCGAGATCACTGCAATTAATAGAGCTGCTCAACTGGCACGGCAGTACAATACGAAGCTGGGCAATCAACCAATTACCATCTTTTCAGATAGCCAAGCAGCAATAAAAGCCCTAAAGAAACCAAGGGTCAACTCTTGTTGCATTAATGCTTGCATCGGAGGTTAACAAGCTTGCAATTGGAAGAACCGTCAATGTACACTAGGTCAGGGCCCATGTGGGAATTGACGGCAATGAGAATGCAGACAGCCTCACAAAGATGGGAACCAGCGTTCTGCAATGTATACCCCAACCTGCTATCCCGGTATCCTATGGATGCTGCAGGATGAGCGTACACAGCTGAGTACATACCCAGTCAGCAGCCCAGTGGGCATCACTTAACTCCTGCAGAGAGACCAATGAGAATTTTCTCAACGTGATCAGACCAAAAGGTTCAAAAAACCTTCCGAGTCCTGATAGATTGGGCATAAGACATGTCATTCAAATTTTGTCAGGGCACTGTAACCTAACCCAACACAGACACATTACTGGGCATATGGAGAGCCTAGTATGTCCCGAGAGTGGTACTGATGTTGAAACTCCTAAACACCTGCCCAGGTTTTTATAGGCTAAGAAGCAACCTACTGGATTGCAGTTATATGCCTGCAACATATAGTGCATGGCAATAAATGGAAAAGTCTGTCCATTTTCTTAAAGGAGACAGGCAGACTTGAAAACTTCCTTCACGAAGAACCATAACGAAGTTCTTTTGTTTTCAGCTCAGGTGTTTGGTGCAATGGGCCCAACCATGAGGCCTGCACACCTCTGATGCACCACAAATGACATCAGGCCACCTGCACTGTTTTTTTAAGTACGAGACAATATTACCTCTGACGCAACACTCATGCATCTAGACCAGCCGGCCACGCGCTAACAGTTTAACCACATCATTCTGTAATGTTGACATTTCGTAATGTACAAGCACACTAGCCTCTTTAAGGCCTCAACTGGCTGCAGAAAAAAAAGTTGCATTTCTAAAGTGAAACTTCTTGATAGGTAAGTGACCACAGAGTGTACACAGACTGCATGAGATGTGAAATAAAAGGAATACAGGTCAATCAAAAGTAACTCACCGTTAAATAGAGATTCTCCAAATACAAGGAAATACAGAACATTATTTACATGAACCTCTTGAAAGATGGCCAACACCTGAAAATAAAATAACAGACAAATACAGAAATATAGTTAGTAAGAAATGACAGTAAAGCACTGTGTGAACATACAAGACGTAGTGTACACAGTTGTTGAGAATCCTTGAGCAGGACAAGGCACAGTTTAACCAGTATACCAGACACATGGTTATAAACTTGTCTAACTCTGAAGGCACACATCATACTTGCTACTGATTGAACAAATCACTTAACATTACACAGACACCAAAGGGTCAACCAACTTCATTTTAATGTCCTAGTTGCATGCTATTTTATCAATTAGAACACTAAACATGTTATAAAGAAGTCATTGGTAAAGCACACTGACCTTAAAGAAGTCCACACATGAGAAATTCATAAATATCTGCACTCATCGCAATCTGGGCTTGGGGGTTTAATCTTTTTTACATTCTACTTGAATTCTAACATAAAATAATTGTCTATAGTTCTGTGGTGATTTACACAATTGATTGTGTATTCCTGTTTTGCACTTGTTGACCCCAGGATTAAAGTTACAAGTTAGAGTCTCAAATCGGAATTTCAAGTTCTTACATGAAACTTCAAGATTCTACTCGAATTTGTAGCTCGAATTTTGGGGTCAGCCTAGGACTATACTCAGTTTCTTGAACCAAAATTAGCTGGTCAGCTCAGACTAATGAACTACTATCTGAGTTTGAATTTNGGTGGATGGCAATACACAAGTATGGTGGATGGCAATACACAAGTATGGTGGATGGCAATACACAAGTATGGCGGGTGGCAATACACAAGTATGATGGATGTACATACCTGATCTCCGCTAATCACAGACATTTTGTTGAAACTGATCATCATGTTATAAAGCACAACAGTAACAGCATCTGAAAGAAGGACACTATTTTAAGTTAAATGCATTGTGACATTTCAGTTAACAGTCAGAGTCTACATAGCACACTGTGCTGGGAAACTACTTCACCAGACCCCACACCATGGAGTTAGATCTAACTTTAAACCATGGAAGTCGCCAGGACTAGACATGATATATCCTGTAATGGTGCAGGAGGCTGGGATACCATTATTCCATGTACTTAAGCAACCAACAAAGCCAGTCTTAGACTAGTTGGACTGAAGCTAGAGTAGTCTTCATTCCTAAACCAGAGAAGAACTCGTACCATTTAGCTGAATCATTTAGGCCTATAACCTTAACTTCCTTCTCAAAGAACTGGCATGAACAAGGTAAACAGAACAAACTTCGGAACCAGTATGCTTATAGACCAGGTTTCTCTACGGAGACCTCTCTACGGAGACCTCTCTATGGACACCTCTCTACGGAGACCTCTCTACGGAGACCTCTCTACAGAGACCTCTCTACAGAGACCTCTCTACGGAGACCTCTCTACGGACACCTCTCTACGGAGACCTCTCTACGGACACCTCTCTACGGAGACCTCTCTACGGAGACCTCTCTACAGAGACCTCTCTACGGAGACCTCTCTACGGACACCTCTCTACGGAGACCACTCATCTGGGTGATAGACGGGAAAGGGTGGCTTTTAATAAACAATTTGCCCTCTGCGCCTTCACTGACCTTGTTGGACCTTTCAGCAATATTAAGCATGATGTGATCTGAGTAGCACTAAACCATTTTAAAGTGCATAGGTGTCTTACCGGGTGGATCATTAACATGCTCGGAAGTCAATCTGTGACTGCTTGTCAACATGGTTATGGATGGTCTACTTCAATAATTAGCGGCTGACATGGGTCCTAACTTGTATGTTCTAGCCTATGAAAATGATATTGTTCTCAGAGTGTCTAGTATCGATCCTGACTCGTCGTTAGTGAGCTCAAAGAGCACTGAATACAGCAGCCACAAGGACTTAGTCAGCTGATTTAGAAATTGTGGTAGCAAAACGAAGGTGAATAATATGTTCACCTGGGAGCTTAAATGGCCATTGCAGCCTTTAATGCCGAATGGTAAACATCTTGATCTTGCGGACAATACCTAGGTGTCATTTTACACCATCGTCTTTCCTGGACCCCGTATATTACAGAAAAAATCTCAAAAGCAAAAACTGCACTAGTGAGATGCAGTCGTGCGGTGGGTAAAATTTGGGGAATATTTCCCAAGAATATTTTCTGGATTTACACTGCTGTTATCCGACCTATAATGTCCTATGCTGCGTCAGTATTGGTAACGAAGTTAAAACAGATTGCAATTATCAACAAACTTAATCAGCTGCAACGTCTAACTTGAATGTTTTTCCAGGAATGCCTTCTGCAACCCTAGAAAGGCTAATCGGTCTACCACCACTCCAGCACTGCATCTCAGATATAATGGTCAGTGGCAGAAAACTCACATCCTAATTCAGCAGCACACAGAAGCCACAGGAATGTGTGCAATAAGCTAATGGCCAAATCTGGGCAACTATGGAACATGCCTAGTGATGTCCAGATCACAGATTTTTCATAAAAACAATTTCTTTACAGAGACTTCTGATGGATGGCCTACCCCAGAACACAAGAATGAGGTGATTTGTTATACAGATGGCTCTAAACTCAGGAAAATGGCCACGCAGGTGCTGGAATCTTTTTTCCAAGCCTTCCTGTGGCAGACGCAGAAAGCTGCGTATTGCTAGGCAATCTTGCCACGGTGTTCCAGGCCGAGATCACTGCAATTAAGAGTTGCTCAACTGGCACGGCAGTACAATACGAAGCTGGGCAACCAACCAATTACCATCTTTTCAGATAGCCAAGCAGCAATAAAAGACCTAAAGAAACCAAGGGTCCACTCTTGTTGCATTAATGCTTGCATCAGAGGTTAACAAGCTTGCAATTGGAAGAACCGTCAGGGCCCATGTGGGAATTGACGGCAATGAGAATGCAGACAGCCTCACAACCCAGCGTTCTGCAATGTATACCCCAACCTGCTATCCAGGTATCCTATGGATGCTGCAGGATGAGTACACACAACTGAGTACATACAAAGTCAGCAGCCCAGTGGGCATCACTTAAAGTAGAATACCACCTGATTTAATTAGTCCTTTTTGCCATCTTAATCGGTCTATATCCACATTGCCTCGCATACGGTCGACCTTACCTTGCCAAGAGGTGTCGCGTTAACCTGTGAGGAAGGTGAGAAACGACTATAGCGACGCCAGTGGTTCATATGCAGAGTGAATGCCGCTATGTTGCGGTGCATCGTTCCCGCTTGTCCGAATTAAGCAGCTGCGAGGAAAGCGGGTATATCGTTTTTTTTACTTCCTCGAGTCCGAAATGTTTAGGAAGTGGCTCCTGGTAGTGAAGAATGTAATGTACGCTGTAAATAGCAAGTATGAGGCCGTGAAACATCTCCCGTGTCTGTGGCCTGCAGACGTCGACAGTGCCTGACGAATGCCGACTTACCAAATAACTCCATATGTTCCGTTGTCTGAGCTTGTTCACGGCGCCTCTCTAGTATTTCTTGATCAGTGTATTCCGGTTCGAATTGATAGCCTGTAAAACTTAACGATCTACCTGCGAAGTCGGGACTGATGATCTCTAGTTCGTCCTATGTCGGGATTGCGAGTTGCCCTGTTGGCGTTTATTACCGAACGTTCTGTTTCAAAATGAATTATTCTCACCCTAACCAATACTTATACCAAACTGAAACAAAGTTTGTCTCATTAGATACAATTTGCGATGCCTTTGGAGTGTTCATGAGTGCAAGTGATTTGAGAAGCCAGCAATGAATAAATCACTGCGTTACCGGCTTTAGGTGCAATAAAACTAATTGACAAGACACCGAGGCCATGTGAGCTCATGCTAATTTAGTGTTTGCTGGCAGAAACTGTTGTGAAACAACTCGATTTCCATCCCACGGCCAGGTGTAAGGGGAATCTTTATTTACATTTACATTACTCAAATAATGATTGTCAATGTACAGCTTCTGCCCTGACGGTGCTGTGGCCAAAGCGGAACCTGAATTCGTGGCCCCCGGCGAGTAAGTAAGTTTGCAGTTTCGTGGCTAATTCACCAACATAATCAGGTGCACATTACTTTGGCTCACTAGTATAGTATTTTCTTGACTGGAACTTAAGTTTCCACTGAACTTTGGCTGGTTTATGTTCATGATGTCTGATCAGTTTCTGAGCCACTGGCCGGGATAACGAGTCAATCCGGCCAGCCGCGATGGGCCTGATCGGCCTCCGAGCCACTGACCAGGATAACAAGCGTTTTGTGTTTAGAACTCAGAAGATCACAAGTCTAAACAACACAGATCTAGGTTCTCCTGTCTGTATCTCACGGAAAATACTTCGAAATTATCTCCGAACAGACCCCAAACTTCTGCTACAGAAGTTATTGGCCTGCCGAACTTTGTAGCTAGGCTACGGTGTCCAAATACCAATAAATCCGTAAGAGCGAAATAAAACAACACGTTTTTATAAGAACTCGGTGTATTTTTAAGGGTTTTACATCGAAGTTTAATGATTTATTGGTGTTAAACGATGACTTCAAGGGATAAGCAGACAGCAGTAACCCGTGCTGTGAGTTGCTGAACAGACTGCGTGTGAAACCGATGACGTCATTGGATAATTTCAACACCTCCGTCTGCTGTCAGGTGTCAGGTAACGCAACCGTACGTGTCGTTATGGAGTAGAACTACTCGATCTAAATTGATACAAATTAGGTTGTTTTTGGGGTGGCATGCTCCTTTAACTCCTGCAGAGACACCAATGAGAATTTTCTCAACATGATCAAACCTTCCGAGTCCTGATAGATTGGGCATAAGACATGTCATTCAAATTTTGTCAGGGCACTGTAACCTACCCCAACACAGACACATTACTGGGCATTTGGAGAGCCTAGTGTGTCCCAAGAGTGGTACTGACATTGAAACTCCTAAACACCTGCCCAGCTTTTTATAGGCTAAGAAGCAACCTACTGGATTGCACTGTTAGATGCCTACAACATATAGCGCATGGCAACAAATGGAAATGTCTGTCCATTTTCTTAAAGGAGACAACCAGACTTGAAAACTTCCTTCACGAAGAACCATAACGAAGTTCATTTGCTTTCAGCTCAGTTGTTTGGTGCAATGGACCCAACCATGAGGCCTGCATATCTCTGATGCACCACAAATGACATCAGGCCACCTGCACTGTTTTTTAAGTACGAGACAATATTACCTCTGACACAACACTCATGCATCTAGACCAGCCGGCCACGCGCTAACAGTTTAACCACATCATTCTGTAATGTTGACATTTCGTAATGTACAAGCACACTAGCCTCTTAAGGCCTCAACTGGCTGCAGGAAAAAAAGTTGCATTTCTAAAGTGAAACTTCTTGATAGGTAAGTGACCACAGAGTGTACACAGACTGCATGAGATGTGAAATAAAAGGAATACAGGTCAATCAAAAGTAACTCACCGTTAAATAGAGATTCTCCAAATACAAGGAAATACAGAACATTATTTACATGAACCTCTTGAAAGATGGCCAACACCTGAAAATAAAATAACAGACAAATACAGAAATATAGTTAGTAAGAAATGACAGTAAAGCACTGTGTGAACATACAAGACGTAGTGTACACAGTTGTTGAGAATCCTTGAGCAGGACAAGGCACAGTTTAACCAGTATACCAGACACATGGTTATAAACTTGTCTAACTCTGAAGGCACACATCATACTTGCTACTGATTGAACAAATCACTTAACATTACACAGACACCAAAGGGTCAACCAACTTCATTTTAATGTCCTAGTTGCATGCTATTTTATCAATTAGAACACTAAACATGTTATAAAGAAGTCATTGGTAAAGCACACTGACCTTAAAGAAGTCCACACATGAGAAATTCATAAATATCTGCACTCATCGCAATCTGGGCTTGGGGGTTTAATCTTTTTTACATTCTACTTGAATTCTAACATAAAATAATTGTCTATAGTTCTGTGGTGATTTACACAATTGATTGTGTATTCCTGTTTTGCACTTGTTGACCCCAGGATTAAAGTTACAAGTTAGAGTCTCAAATCGGAATTTCAAGTTCTTACATGAAACTTCAAGATTCTACTCGAATTTGTAGCTCGAATTTTGGGGTCAGCCTAGGACTATACTCAGTTTCTTGAACCAAAATTAGCTGGTCAGCTCAGACTAATGAACTACTATCTGAGTTTGAATTTAGAAGAACGGAAAATGGCAAAGGTATTTTTTAATTCGATTTTGAGTAAAAAGATAACACCCTGGCCCCTGGAGCCGAGTATCAAACCGGCAAAGCTCAAAGTACATTTCTTTAACAAATGACTATAAAACTTCCACCTGGTGGTGACAAAATAAAAACAAAATAATGTATTCAACTAATTTACAAATACTGCACTACTACGAAGTGCTGTTTTGACCATATAAGCAAGCAATGTTTAAATAAAAACTCTGGTCTAGAGTCCGCGGTCTTACACAGTGACCTTGACCTACTTACAGCCACAGGGTCAACAGCTACTACAAGCGCACTGAACACAAGACACTGTAGGATAGTGAGGCTCATTACTGTACCCCCACCCATGGCACCACCAGTGGCCAGTGCGTATATCAATGGACCTACAAACGAATGGTAGATATCAACACAATATATGGCAACACCAGAGAGGAGGATGTTGTAGATGTGAAGGAGAACATTACACAATATTAGCAGCACATTCACTTCCACCCAATCACAGTAAGCAGCACATTCACTTCCACCCAATCACAGTAAGCAGCACATTCACCCAATCAAAGAGAGCAGCATATTCACACAATCACAGATAGCAGCACATTCACCCAATTGCTTGGGAGTAGACACGGTCTTGCAAGGTCATGTGGAACTTGGTACAGGATAGCGAGTGCTTTCACTTCAGACTTTACTGAGTACATATTTAAGCTCACTTTTACCCCACTTGTGATATAGTAGAAATAATTTTCACAAACTACTCTAGAGTATCAAATTCAATCATAATATTTGAATCCTTACATTAAATTTCACAAAATACTGAATGACTTTTTATGAAATAGTATGTTACATTCAACCATCTGTTTGCGAGAGAAAAGAACTGAAGATTAATAAGAACAATTTGTGCTCATACTAAAACACCCATGCTACGCAAAAAACAGAAAAAAATCTGGATGAATGAATAAAGTTTGTAATCAAATTAAAACTCCACTTACCAATAACAAAACAGTTGATGACAGTTCCCTGAAAAAGAGTAAACATCAATAAATAGCATATTAAACTGTACACAACTAACACAACATAAAGAGATAGAAAGTAACAGCTTCAGTTAGAACGTACCTCATTCCTAATGTGTCAGAATATAGTCTGACAGTATTATTAGTTGTATTGTTTTGTTTTGTTAATCAGCTTGATTGGCATGACCCCTGAGTTAAGTACAATGATGATGTAATTTGTTTACTACAGAATAGTATGGAACTTTCTAGAAGACTCTACCGTGACAGTGATTGATGTAGTCTGGAATATTCTAGAGACTAGTATATGTTTGTAGAATGATTGGGTAGATTCAGGAAAGTTCTAGAATGTGCTCGAATTGATGTAAAGTTCCAGAACAATGCATTAGGCTATAAATACACAAGCACGGGTTTGTGTTAGTAAGATCAAGTCGGGAGATCAAGTGAGATCAAGTAAGTTCAAGAAAGTTAATCAGGAGAACTACAGTTGAGTTGCAGTGAAGAGAATCAGCAGTTACAGCGATAGTCAATAGAGAGCCAGCTGTAGAGACAGCAGGTTATTGAATAGACGAGTGTAACAGTTGCTGAACGTGTCTCAGAAGTTCATCTCAAGTCAAGGCTTCGCAGCACTGGCTGGAGCATAGAACAGACATTATGTCGGACGTTTTGTTTGAGTAGGCTTGTGAATGCATGGTCAGGATTAATAAAGGATTAACTCGAACCAGTCTTCAGTCAATCGTCGCACCGAAAGCTATTGGCACCGGTCTGTAACAACCTGCGCCCACCCACACACGGGCAAAAACGTGACATAATGAAAGTGACAATGTCATTGACGTCACCATTGAATACTTCTGGCTTTGCAAGTGGACACTGTTGTCATGTATTGTCAGCAATAACTTAATAACTAGTTATCGCAATATATAATACTTCTCTATCCCTAAATAACACATTAGCATAAACTACTGGCATCTAACAAACATTAGCCTTCAGGTGTTACCGTATGACTGGGAGATAAGCACGAAATTAAGTGGTCGTACATGAAGGAATTTCATTTCTGCAACTTTGGACGATTTAGAAAGTGGCAAGAATCACAGATAGCTGAGATTGCACACATACGTAGATGTACTAGTAAGACTGCCTTGCATAGTAGCAGTTCAATGTCTATTCACGCACTCAAGTTTTATACAACATTTTAAAATATGGTATTAAAATCAACAAAAATTCACAAGTTTGGTTATATAAGTCTCGCGATTTTCGGACGGCCTGCCATTTTGGGACAAGAATAAATATTTCCGAAATGAGTTTTTCATAATCCACGAAATTTGTACAAGGTCCAAAAACTGTTTTTCAATGATCCTCGAATTTCGGACAATGTCATAAACATCGGATTTCTGTCCCGCGACTTTCGGACAAGGAAATTTTTGAAACGCTAATTTCGGATCGACGCACCTCTCGTGTCATTACAGTGTTCAATGGATGATTACTGCTCTATAAGGCTTGAATCCGAGAATCGGTATAACGGACTCTGTAATTTTTACCTTGTTTTGACGATGTCACGACCGTTACTCAATTGTCTTGCATTTAGCTTGTGTTAAGCGCTTTATCTATAAAAAGAATCACCGAGTCCTGTATGACGGAAACTTCTGATGAAAATACAAATGGGAAATACACCTGGTCCAAAGGCTGCAACTTTTCGTTGTAGCGTAACATGTGCTCTGGTTTAATTAGACCGTGTTATTCGACCTCCGACTGAGACATTGAGCTTGCACACCTGACATCAACTTGGGTGCTTACGAAACTTTTTATTTTTAAAATGTCATGGCCTTTGCAAATGCCCTTGTCAATGGCTAAAATCTCCTGTCGACGTGTCTGGATTTTATCCTTAACGCGATGAAAAATATTTTTTGTTAAGGCTCCCATACACAATACAGCCAAGTCTGTCTGTCGGATATCGCGCGTTCGAACTAGTGTAGATAGTGAACAGCAGTAGCCGAATGAGACGGAGCCAAAGTAAAGCTGGTTACAAAGCAAATATAATTAAATCGCACACTGCATGAGCCCCACCGAGGCTGCATCATGCACGGGAGATTTTATGCTTCTTCCTCTTCAGTCGATTAACTATTGTCAGACTATAAGTTTTGACATCGGAACCCTGTGGCACTCTATGTCTGCGGTGACTAAGAAAATCATCCACCAATTTCGAAAAATGACAAGTCAGTTGAATCAGATTTGGTAGTCGTTGCTTCTTGTGGTCCTAGGGGTAAGCTAACAAGAATACAGGACCTGGAGTCCGATGCAACGGGCCTGGAACCTTGTAGGTGTTTACGACCCTTAGTTCCATATCTACTTTCCACAGGACCTACTCTTCTCGTCCATGTCACCGCCTTCAGTTGAGACAAAAAAAGAAATGTGATCTTAAACTACAGAATGAGTGTTTTGTATTACCTAAGGTAGTTATAGGAGCATTTCAGCTGTAAGTGTGTTTAATTCGTAAGAGATGACCTTTACATTACTAATTATTATTGTTCTACTTTTACCCGAGGTGATGCGTTACCTGCAGCAAGGGTAAATAATTTTGGGAAGTATTACCAGCGACTTCCGTATATAAGGTCGGTAAAACCAAAAGGCATGTAAAAATACACCAGGGCCTATACTCGGCAATGCTGAATACACGAACACAGTATAAATATTGTAGCTCGCCCTAAATACATCCTAGTGAGAATAGCATTATTTTTAGATTTCAAACATGCTTTTTTATTCTCAGATATGCATCCCAGGTATATTTTGGGAAAAAAATTAAGATACGCAAACTGGGCATATATTCTGCTGGACTTATATTCGGAAATCTACGGTGGATCTTCTTAAACCTGTAAACCGTGAAATTTCATTGAGACAGTTTTGTTCTGCTAACATGTTCAATTAACATTCCGTTCATGTAAGTCAGTCAGTATGTTCAAGTTTAAGGCATTATTGCAACAGGTAAGTGTTGTTTCGATTTTTGTCTGGTGTTTCCATATTTTATTTTGTTATGTATTCCCCTATGTGGCCCATGAGGAGAATTTCTGGCTTACACTGGTGACCACTCCAATTCCTTAAGCCCCAGACAACTTTTATGATCCCTATTCAGCACACCCTTTGTATTGATGAAGATCTGAGCTAATGAAGTGGAAAGGTAA
Organism: Phoronis australis; assembly: GCA_002633005.1. Classification (NCBI taxonomy): domain Eukaryota; kingdom Metazoa; phylum Phoronida; family Phoronidae; genus Phoronis; species Phoronis australis. The sequence continues at coordinate 111,034 of NMRA01000326.1, forward strand.
TAGCTAACATTACTGTCTCAACAATGGTTGTTGTTAATACCCCCACTTTGGTTTCCTCTAACATTTCCAAGTTATAACCTGCAACTCTGGAGAGTAATTTAAACTTGGTACATTATAAATATTACGAAATGACTAAAAAGGTTAACTGGTGTTTATCTTCACAAAGGGCCACTTCCCAAAGGAACGATAAGTTTCATATTGGTTTTCTTTATTTAATTTTTAATGCTTCAGCCCACTTGTTTTTTTCTTACCGCAAACGTGTTGATAACTTTTGAACTTGAAGAACCAAAACAGTGGTAGTCCGATTTTGATCGCCAGCTAAACTTAATTGGTTAAGTTCATTGTGAACCCATCCCTAAACTTACCACATTACAGGTATACTAAACAATTCACGTGTCATTAAAGTTTAATCTTTATTAGAATTCAAATCATAAAATATATACAAAGGTGCGAATATGGTGATAAACAAACTGAAGAATTGGAATCTCTGGACANAAATGACTAAAAAGGTTAACTGGTGTTTATCTTCACAAAGGGCCACTTCCCAAAGGAACGATAAGTTTCATATTGGTTTTCTTTATTTAATGTTTAATGCTTCAGCCCACTTGTTTTTTTCTTACCGCAAACGTGTTGATAACTTTTGAACTTGAAGAACCAAAACAGTGGTAGTCCGATTTTGATCGCCAGCTAAACTTAATTGGTTAAGTTCATTGTGAACCCATCCCTAAACTTACCACATTACAGGTATACTAAACATTTCACGTGTCATTAAAGTTTAATCTTTATTAGAATTCAAATCATAAAATATATACAAAAGTGCGAATATGGTGATAAACAAACTGAAGAATTGGAATCTCTGGACAATTTCTGTGGCACTGACTATATAACTATTCTAGCAAGTTTGTCAGTAATAAAAAATGAAAAGTGGGCATAACAACTGTTTCCTGGTAAAAAATCTGGTTACACGAGATTGAAAGAATATTAAAAAATGAATCCATGTGATATTGTTAACTCTGATTAGCGCTTGTATATCCACCGAGTACATCATTACGCGCTGTAGTTTATCTTCAATCGTACCCAATGGTTGTAGTTTTTAGATTTATTAGTTCATCGATTTTAAAAAATCAAAAACCGTACTTGGTTGTTTTGTTTTTTCAGCTGAATACCGCCGTGGTGTTCGTTTATAAAGAAAATTAGCGGTTAATGCATTTTGAAAATTCGCCATTATGCACAGTCAGAGATGTTTTTAAACATCTCTGACTGTGCAAAATACGGTTTACGATCGGATGATTACATTTAATTGGGTCTTTTGCTTGCATTGGGCAATGCGGTCATCACAACCGTACCCGATTTCGGCGCCCACTCAAAAGGACGAGCGGTGAAATTTCCTGCATATCTTAAGAAATGCATGACTTCCTTGTAAGTGTATTATTCACGGTATGCTCTACAGATAGTCACTGTTATTCTTCAACAACATTTCTGAACTTATAATGAGACTTTAGTAAACTGGGACTGTTCATACTTTAAATTTTGCAGAAGTGTGTGACGTCCATCAGCAGAGACCTGTAGGAAGTCAGAACTACTGTCCGTAACTGTAGCGAATATATGACGCAATGAAATGAAAACAGTTGAAATAGATGGATTGCCTGGTTTACGTCCTTTATGAGTTCACGCTGTCCCAATATTTTTGTTTTTCTTTTCAGGTCAGCACTAGTCGATTCTTCTAAAAGTTGTGATCTGCTGATGAGCCTATTGTATCAACATGCGCAACAACGGTCGTGGCAGGGGGGAGCACCTAGACGACAGCCGTAGAATTAGTGGCACAAAATCAACNGGGGGGGGGGGGGCATGGGGCGAAAATTAGTAATGACTGCGGGAGTGCTGCGCGAAATTGGTGACGACCGTGGACGGCGTTGAACTGGTGACGATCAGAAGACACGGCTCTGTGGCTCTGTTATCTTCCACCCAGATTATCAGAAAATGTTGACGATTATCAGTTTCATTTCCTCCACAAACAGATTTCACAAGAGTTTTCACTGTCAGCAGTTTAGCCTGTGGTTAAAAACGTAAGCAAACCCAGATGTGTTAGGTCATGTCAGTTGCATGAAGACGCGCCAGTGTATCACTGAGTTGACATTGGGCGTTTCAAAGGCTGTGGATGAGAAAGGTTTTAATTGTAAAAACGGCTGGGTGAATTTGATGTTGGTAGCATTTGAAATTGCATTCACTTTCTAGACCACGCCTTTCTATATACAATATGTTAGTTAATCGTGCTCTTCAGCCGCGCAGCACTGTACGAGTCAACACATTCCCATCGTTTACAGTAGACCTAAACATGTAGAACGACAGTGGTCCCAAGTCCGATGCGCTTCTTCAACAATTCAGATGACTACCAGAGTGACGAATGGGGATCACGAGAGGATGAGAAACTAGTCATTTTACTATCATGATTATCTTTGCAATCTATTTTGGATAATTGTTCACTCGACGTTTTCATGCTGAAACTGAGCTTTCAGTTAATATGGAAATAAAGGTGTCAGAGTTAACTTATGTTTTGGTTTGTAACTAGCAGACGCATGGATGCCTTTAACAAATATAAATAACAAGAGCAACGCAGAGCGTTGAAATGCGCCCACAATTGCACCACATACGGTATCCTTCTAGGGTTGTTTATTGGTACCATAAAGTGGCCAGTAGANATGGGGCAAAAATTAGTAATGACTGAGGGAGAGCTGCACGAAATTGGTGACGACCGTGGACGGCGTTTAACAGGTGACGATCAGAAGAAACGGCTCTGTTATCTTCCACCCAGATTATCAGAAAATGTTAACGATTATCAGTTTCATTTCATCCACAAACACATTTCACAAGAGTTTTCACTGTCAGCATTAAGCCTGTGGTTAAAAACGTAACTGAACCCAGATGTGTTAGGTCACCTCAGTTGCATGAAGACACGCCAGTGTATCACTGAGTTGACATTGGGTGTTTCAAAGGCTGTGGATGGGAAAGGTTTTAATTGTAAAAACGGTTGGGTGAATTTGAAGTTGGTAGCATTTGAAATTGCATTCACTTTCTAGACCACGCCTTTCTATATACAATATTTTAGTTAATCGTGGTGCTCTTCAGCCGCGCAGCACTGTACGAGTCAACACATTCCCATCGTTTGCAGTAGACCTAAACATGTAGAACGACAGAGGTCCCAAGTCCGATGCGCTTCTTCAACAATTCAGGTGACTACCAGAGTGACGAATGGGGATCACGAGAGGATGAGAAACTACTCATTTTACTATCATGATTATCTTTGCAATCTACTTTGGATAATTGATCATTCGACGTGTTCATGTTGAAACTAAGCTTTCAGTTAATATGGAAATAAAGGTGTCAGAGTTAACTTTTGTTTTGGTTTGCAACTGGCAGACAATGCATGGATACGTTTAACAAATATATACCCTGTTCTCGTCATTGTTCATCAGTTTCTTCACTGCACTCGTTCCCATATCCATTATTGTTACGTTTCAACGCAAAAATTCGTTCAAATTGAGAAAGCACATGTTTTGATGGTCGGGAACCCTCTTTGTGCGTCGAATATGCAAGTCCAAACCAAGTAAGAAATGGATTACAAAAATCAAATTGGTGGTTAAAGTATGTCGTTAGCATGAGATCGAAACATCGAAATGTCAACTTATTAATTGAATTAAGGAATTAGGGCGAAGATTAATCCCTTCACAACTTTCTGTGTTCATGACCACAGAGGCCTGAGGCGACTCGTAGCATTCGTTTTCAACAACAACGGTCGTATGCATGTAGACGAACAACACTCTTAGGATCAAAACTACATTTTGTCTTTGTTTTCCGCGGCACCATTCTATCATAAGTACACCTCGTCGGCTCAACGTTATGGCGAATTTGTGAATGAAAGGACTGAGGGTATATATACAAAGCTGTTCTGTATCTGGCGGGAGATTCGATTTAATTGAAAGCCCTTTAACCTTTGACCTTGGATAAGTAGTAAACAAATATCCGTGCAGTCATGTGGTTCCAAGGTGGTTCTGCTTAATCGTTTTTCTCGTTATACGGTATATATTTGAAGTTCCCTGAGAATGAAGATAAGGTATTTTGCAAGACACAAGAGTAAAGTGAAATATTGTAAAAATGGCCCTTTTTTGTGAATACGGTTGGAGATATCCTTAAAAACCAATACCACACCATTCTTGTGTGTAATTGCTATGAGCCTCCATCCTATAACTCTAATGAAAGGAAGCACTATACATAACTTGTGTTTATCGCAGCAGTTTTCTGGTATTTTATCTAATTTTGATGTTCCCAAGTTGATAATGGCAACTTTAATGCCTACAACTCATCTTGGTTCAGTGCAGACATTGACAACCAAACAGTTATTGAGCTTTTTGATGTTTTATTGTCCAATCAAAGTATTCAACTTATTGACCAAGCAAAACATTATGACTGGCCAAGTCACGTATTAACCTAATGTATTACCCATGAATTGACTTCTCTTGCTTCTCATTTCGCTAATGTGGATTGGAACAAAACTTTTGATTTTTGATACCAATGACATTGAATACATTGAGGCATCTCTGTTTTCTGTTATTTTCTTTGTGTTATTTCTCAATATTTTTCTTAATCTAAATAAGTTACCTCTGTCAATAGATATCTAAACCTAGATATTATGATTAATTTCCTGGGACACTTATTTGTATTTATTATTGCATTGTCTCATGCTTGTGTTGTAATAAAATAGAAAAACATCGAGGAGTCTTTTATATCGGCAATGACAGCAACAGATTTAAATTAATTACATTTAAATCAAACCAATTTCACACCCTAAACGAGTATTCTTTAAATAAAACATCATATTTGTCTTTTCAAGTTTTCTTTGACAGCGGGTAAAACACTTGTGATACAAAAACAACAGAACGTGATACACAGTTGATTAACTGTTTACACTGACAATTACTGATATCTAATAAAGTACTTAAAAAGGGCTGATATCTAATTCTTAACAATAGTACAAGTCTTTTGGGGATAATAGCACCAATCAATCAATGAATGAAGCGCCACTTGGGAATGAGATTGGTTTCACAGAAGATTAGCAAGCTTTATGGGGGTTTAATGACAAGAAGGGCAGTCATAGTGACGGGGAAACAGAGATTTCCGACAGACAGTTATGGACTGATGAAGAAGTCATGGACTGATGAAGAGTGTCATGTGACACAGGGAAATGCCAACAACAAATCAAAATGAGCCTTAACTTAACAGATCAACACTTATAAGTGCCCATGGCCTCACAGCACAAACAGTATGGTATCAGTGAATGCACGTTTTTTCAGGTGATAGGCAGCTAAATTGGCCAAACAGAAAATTTTACCTAGAATCAAATAAGCATAAGAAGTCAAGACTAGAGAAGTAAAATGAAAATAAAACGCGAATCATTATTCCCCAGTATACAATAAAAATGAAAAACACTAGTCTAGCTTTCGAGGTTCTTAATATGAATCACGTGAAGCCAAAGCTACTTTACACATCACCAGCGTCCGTGCATACTCCAGTTCATTGTAGAAGATGCATCAGATTAAAACTAATAATAAAATGTACAGTCTGTAGTTCTCCAGTTATTGAAAGAAGGACTGTATCAATGTTCAATGATGTTACGGTGTGACAGCACCCAGTAGTATTGTTGGCGGTGGGGGAGGCAGGCGGAAAGTAAAGCACAGATATTGATCTGGGTGAGTACCTTATGTGTATGCAACACACAGGAGGCCACATAAGGGGGGGGGGGTGCTGCACAACTCCCAGTAGTCCAATAATGGGCAGATCACATCCTTTCAGAGACAAACTGCCAGAACGGTCTCACAGAAATAAAATTTGAGATCAAATAAACTTTATTACTCAACAAGAGCAACGCGGAGTGTTAAAATGCGCTCACGAATGCACAGCTAACAGTGTGCTTCTAGGGGTGTTGGAACATAAAAATGGCCACTACATGGAGCAAAATATGTCGAATCCAACCAAAAACTTTTATGCGTCATTAAAGCTATTTACCAAATTTCATAAAAATCCGTCAAGGAACTTACGAAAAAACAGAGGGCAAACGAAAAAATGAAATTGCCACTAACAGCCTATAAACATAAAAAATAACTGCCCCTAAGAGGCGCCGAAGTAGATAAAGTCGACCGAAAATGATCGTCAGACTTCCTCTTCACATTAGGAACATACATGCCAATTTCCACAACCATCCTTAGAGTGGTTTGGTTGACAGAGGGGCAGACGCCAAATAACAAGACTCGAAAGCAGTAAAAATGGCCACTAGGTGGCGCAAAGTACCCCAAATCCATCTGAAAATGGAAATATGGCATCATCTCACTAATAAATGCCTAAGAACCAAATTTTATGAAAATCCGTTGCGGCCTTCCAAATCTACAAAGGTAAGCGAAAAAAATTTAAATTGCCACTAGGGGGCACACCAGTAGTCGGAGAGATCCGAAATTCGTTGTCATCTGTCGTCGGCTTCATGGGAACACATCTGCCAAATCTCTGAGGGGTTTCGGAGATACAGCCATGGAAGCAAAAACAAACAAAACTACCACTAGGAAGAGCTACAGTAGTTGAAGTCATAGGAAAATCATTGTCAGCCATCTTCTTCACAGTAAGAACATATATACCAATTTTCAAAATCATCCCTAGAGCAGTTTGGTTGATAGAACGGCGGACGTCAAAAAACTCGAAAACAGTAAAAATGGCCAATAGGTGGCGCAAAGTAACTCAAATCTGTATGAAAACTGAAGGATGGCATCATCTCATAAATAGATGCCTAACTGCCAAATTTCATGAAAATCCGCTGAGGACCTCTGAAGATAAAGAAGCGTAAAAAACTAAAATTGCCACTAGGGGGCACACCGGTAATCGGAGAGGTCCGAACTTCGTTGCTGTCCGTCGTCAGCTTCATAGGAACACATCTGCCAAATCTCATCAAAATTTCTGTGAGGGGTTTAGGAAATACAGCTGCGGACGCCACATGCCCGGTTACCGGACACCCAGACAGAGATGACGGCACTCTGTGACCACACATAAATACGTGGGCGCATAAAAATCAATTGTACCTATTGTTTTAGCTCCACACTCTCTTTTACACCACATTAGTCAAAGTCATTCAAAAATCAACAGGAGCCATGCAGTCCTCAGTAGGACCACAATGGCAAAACTTTGCAGACACAGAAAGAACTTGGTACAGAGAGAGTACTGATAGTAATTTTTGGACAAATCCAACTACTGTGGTGCCCCCTAGAGGTAACTTTAGCTTTAATTGTGTCTGCCTCAATGTCTATTAATTTAAAAGTACATTGATGTTTTTATTAGTCTGAAGCAATCTCATTGTGGAGACTACGATTGCCGTAGACTTTTGGACAGATCTAGCAACTATGACGTCTCCTAGTAGAAATTTTATTTTTCTTTGCATCTGCCAAAACATCTACAAAGCTCTTTGATGTATCTCTATGACATTTGATAGACTGATGTGACTCTATCAGCAGGCATTTACTTTGGACAAATACAGTTACTGTAGCAACTAAATATACATATTCAATAAGAGTAACAACTCCATCTCATCATGTTGTTTTACCAGCCACGTATCCATGGCAACATCTATGGCAACACAGGGATATACAACTTCAGGGAATAAAATTGTCAACAAGCTGAAAATGTCAGCAACAACGCAGGTTAAAAAATACTTCATCAATGGTGGCAACTTTCCAAGAACATAGTAGGTAACCATGGAAAAAAGAAACGATGGAACTATGAATACCCTTGTCATTTCACTAATTATCAAAACTTACCAGCACTGCATAAATCATAATGGTCCCAATGTTATCGAAAAACACACGGTCATGAAGACTGTAGGAAGCTTCCAGAATAATCCTGTAATAAAAACATTGGTCATCAATCAATAGATGGAACATAAATAATGAAACCAGAAATAGGTAGTGTTCAAAATCAGCAGTTGGAAACCGACTTTTGCCACAGGTACACCAAATTCTTGTCACACAAACAATTCCAAGCACACACAGGCAGCACGCATAATTCGTCATGCAACAAACATAGACACTGTGTTGTGCATTAAAAATTATCCGTAGTACGAGCACCCAAGAGTGGTTGGAGTTCAGGTTCAGTAGTAATGATTTAGTGCGTGCTAAGAGTTTTGTGGTGTGTGGCAAGAGTTGGTTTCCACACCCTCAACATGGCAGCAAAGTGGGTATTTTTAACATAAAAATACTTGGGAATAGAAATACGACAACAAAGTCATAAACATCACAAAAGTATTACTTTGTGAACTGCAGGAGGTTGTTGTTCAATACAACAAGGGTTTAGGAAGTGACCGCCTTGGCCATACAAATTTATTTTAGAGGGGATCGGCAGGACGGGCACAACTGAAAAAAGATAGGTAAAAATTAAGGTGTGGCTTAAAATGATAGCCGTTTTCTTGACTCTCTCGACACAGTCAGGTAAATTTGAAGTTTCTAGCTCAAAATTGATGTTTGCAATCAGTGACCTCTGACCTATAAAATATGAATGGATTGCTTTGAAAATCAATGCCTATACTCGGTATGTTGGCTTACATGTGTGCACCGAATTTGAAAAGCATATCTTTAACAATGTAGGATTAACAGTTTCAAACGATGACTTTTAACAAATTGACCTACATTTTGGAATATTAAACAAGGGCAACGCAGAGCGTTGAAATGCGCCCACGAATGCATCACAAACGGTGTGCTTTAGGGTTGTTTATTTGTGTCATAAAAATGGCCGCTAGATGGCGCAAAAAACGTAAAATTCATCTGAAAATGGGAACATGTCATAGCTTCTTTAATAGAAAGTTATTAACCAAATGTCACGAAACTTCAGAGAAACAAAGGAAAACAGAATAAAATGAAATTGCCACTAGGGGGCACAGTGTTCACTGGATCCGCCTGAAAGTAGTTATTGTCTGTTGTTAGCTTCATATAAATACACTTACTAAATTTAATAAAGATCCAGCTATGGGTTTAGGAGATACAGCTGTGGATGCAAAACAAAACAAAACTACCATTGGAAACGCCACAGTAGCCAAAGTCGTCATCGTCAACCATCCTCTTCACACAGAGAACATAAACACCAATTTTCAAAACCATCCTTCGAATGATTTGGTTGATAGAGGGGTGGACGCCAAAAAACAGACTTGAAAACAGCAAAAATGGCCACTATGTGGCGCAAAATACCTCGATTCCATCCAAAAACGAGAGGATAGCGTCACCTCACCAATAGATGCCTGAATTCAAAATTTTATGAAAATCCATTGAGGACCCTTGAAGAAACAGAGGTAAACGTAAAATCTAAAATTGCCACCAGGGGGCACACCAGTAATCACAGCCATCCGAAAGTCATCGTTGTTCTGTATCAACATCACATAAATACACTTGTTAAATTTAGTAAAGATCCTGCAGACAGTTTAGGAGATATAGCCATGGGCGCAAAAAAACGAAACTGCCACTAGGAGACGCCACAGTAGCTGAAGTGATAAAAAAAATCATCGTCAGCCGTCCATTTCATAGTAAAACATACATGCCAATTGTCACAATTATCCTGAAAGCGATTTGGTTGACACAGGGGTGGATGCCAAAAAACAGACTCGAAAACGGTAACAAGAGGAACGCGGAGCGTTGAAATGCGCCCACGAATGCATTGCAAATGGTGTGCTTTTAAGGTTATTTATTTGTATCATAAAAATGGAAACTAGATGGCGCAAATCTGTCAAGGAACTTCAGAGAAACAAAGGAAAACAGAATAAAATGAAATTGCCACTAGTGGGCACAGTGTTCGTTGGATCCACCTGAAAGTGGCCGTCCTCTGTTGTTATCTTCATATAAATACACTTACTATATTTAGTAAAGATCCTGCAGTGGGTTTAAGAGATACAACTCTGGGCGCAAAACAAAACTACCACTAGGAGGCGCCACAGTAATCAGTCACCATCATCAAAGGTCGTCTTCACAATGAGAACATATATATGCCAATTTTCAAATGATTTGGCTGATACAGGGATGGACACCAAAAACAAGATTTGAAAACAGCAAAAGTGGCCACTAGGTGGTGCAAAATACCTCGATTCCATCCAAAAACAGGCAGATAGCATCATCAAACCAATAGATGCCTATATTTAAAATTTTATGAAAATCTGTTGGAGACCTTTGAAGATACTGAGTTAAACGTAAAAAACTAAAATTGACACTAGGGAGCACACAGTAGTCAGATCTGTCTGAAAGTCGTTGTCATCCGTAGTCAACATCACATAAATACACTTGCTAAATTAAGTAAAGTTCCTGCGAACGGTTTAGGAGATACAGCCATAGGCGCAACAAAAACAAAACTGCCACTAGGAGGCACCACAGTAGTCAAAATCGTCGGAAAATCATCGTCAACCGTCCACTTTAAAGTAAGCACATACATGCCAATTTTCACAATCACCCTTTGAGCGGTTTGGTTGATAGAGGGGTGGACAGTAAAACAGTAAAAATGGCCACTAGGTGGCGCAAACTACGTTGAATCTATCCGAAAACGGGAGGATAACGTCATCTCACTCATAGGTGCCAATATATCAAATTTCATGAAAATCCGTTAAGGACTTTTGAAGATACAAAGGTAAACGTAAAAAAATAAAATTGCAACTAGGGGGCACACTGGTAGTCGGATCTGTCCAAAAGTCGTCATCGTCCGTTGTTAACATTATATAAATATACCTACTAAATTTTGTAAAGATCCTGCAAACAGTTTAGGAGATACAGCCATAGGCGCAACAAAACAAAACTGCCACTAGGAGGCGCCACAATAGTCGAAATCGTCGGAAAATCATCGTCAACCGTCCTGTTCATAGTAAGCACATACATGCCAATTTTCACAATCATCCTTCGAGCGGTTTGGTTGATAGAGGGGTGGACGCAAAAAACAGACTCAAAAACAGTAAAAATGGCCACTAGGTGGCGCAAACTACGTCAAATCCATCCGAAAACGGGAGGATAGCGTCATCTCACTAATAGGTGCCTACATATTTCATGAAAATACGTTCAGGACTTTTGAAGATACAAAGGTAAGTGTAAAAAATTAAATTGCCACTAGGGGGCACACCGGTAGTCGGATCCGTCCGAAAGTTCGCTCATGCCGTCCCATTCATGAATGGAACATATATGCCAAATTTCATGAACGTATGTCAAAGGGTTTTGGAGATAGAGCAGCGAACGTCGGACACCAGACGGATGCCGCCCGGACGGACGGAGATGACAGCATAATGCGTCCACATATAAATATGTGGGCGCATAAAAATGGCCACTAGGTGGCGCAAACTAAGTCGAATCCATCTGAAAACGGAAAGATAGCGTCAACACACTAACAGAAACCTGTATGCCATATTTTTTGAAAATACATCGAGTACCTTTGAAGATACAGCTGTTAACGTAAAAAAATAAAACTGCCACCAGGGAGCACACCAGTAGTCAAATCCATCCGAAAGTCATCGTCGTACTTTGTCAACACCATATAAATGCACTTGTACTACATTTAGTAAAGATCCTGCAGACAGTTTAGGAGATACAGCCATAGGCGCAAAAAAACAAAATACCACTAGGAGGCGCCACAATAGTCCAAGTCGTCGGAAAATCATCGTCAGCCATCCACTTTATAGTACGAACATAATGCCAAATTTCACAATCATCCTTAGAGCGGTTTGGTTGATAGAGAGGTGGACGACTAAAAACAGACTCGAAAACAGTAAAAATGGCCACTAGGTGGCACAAATTACGTCGAATCTATCCGAAAACGGGAGGATAGCATCAGGTCACTAATAAATGTCTGCATGCCAAATTTTATGAAAATACGCTGGACCTTTGAAGATATAGAGGTAAGCATAAAAACTAAAATTGCCACTAGGGGGCACACCGGTTGTCGGATCGTCCGAAAGTTCGGTCATGGCGCCATATCTATGAAAGGAACACATGTACAAAATTTCATGAACATACGTCAAACGGTTTTGGAGTTAGAGCAGCGGACGCCGGACGGATGCCGCCCTGACGGACGGAGATGACGGCATAATGCGTCCACATATAAATATGTGGGCGTATAAAAACGATTAAAAATTTCACTGGTGAATAACTTGTGTGAAATTTCAAAGACTGACCTCCAGTCGCTTAGCAATTATCCAGGAATAAAAAGGTAAGAAACAAAAAGAGGGATGAGATGGAAACCACACGACAACAGTACTCTGCACTTATCTAGTATACCCAGTATGAATATGAAACCAGCATACATGACCATAATAGTTCATTAACATATTATAAATAATTAAACAGCTATGTAGGCATGTCTGTATCTGTTAACCAAATTTGAATGTTTCTGCCTAAAACATCAAAAGAAAAGTAATCACGACGCAGACATCTCTCTCGTACTGTTTTATTTCTTATTGATACATCACAGCTTAATCTACTTTCCTTATTACAAATAAATACCTTTATTGGAAGTCACATGTATCATAGCCAACATTAGAAAATCAACAACAGAAAAGTGCATTCTATGAAGACAAACAGATAATTAACTTACGGAGGTAACAAAAACAAGAAGAAAGTCTCGGGATGGAGTTGTGTGTCAAACCCACTATCTGATTCTTGGGACGCACCACTGTAAAATACAGACATGGTTAATACAAGGGAGGGTTGGGGGAACAACACGCATTAGATCTCCTACCTGAGACCTCTGACACATCATTGTGATGGAATACAGACATGGCACTTGTTCTTCAAAAGCTTCTTTAGCTGAGACTAGTCTTGAACTAATTCAGCTTTACCATAAAACTTTTAGTGCGTCTTAAGTTTCCACATGTAACATTTGTGTGTAAAGTCCATTTTACACGTGTTTTATGCACACAGTCCAGCGGGTGTATGAAAATCATTTTTCAGAAAAATATGGCTTCGATACAATGACGTCTTTGGAACTCTCATCCCGGGCTTGCCTATGTAAAACTGGTAACATACCAGAAGCGAAAGTCTTTTGGAAGTCATTGTTTTGTCATCAGCAAACAAAGTGCTTTTTGCGAACTACCAAATAAAAAATTCATGAGTAACTCACCAGGGGGTTTAAGAATGTGTATTTACAGGTGAAACTTTCCAGTTTGGTAGTCATAACAAATTTGTATTTGCTTGACAATATTTCTTTTGATAGCAGCCATCAAGACAAAAACTGTTTTAGTTAAGCTACTTTATTGGAACAAAAACAACCTAAAGTTTTGACTTATGTAAGTCCAAACTTTAAAGTATCTCAGATTTAAGACCAAAATTGAACTTAATTCAAGTTATAAGTTAGTTTCTTGTAATTGGGCAGTGGTCAATGCAACAGCAGGGTGGTGGAACAACACACGAGTTAAACCCATAACTTGGAACTTGTGACACACTACTACAACAGTGACATGACGGTTAATACAACGTCAGGGTTGTGGAGCAACATGTGTGTCAAACCCACTACCTGAGGCTTGTGATGAATCCATAACACTGAAAATAAGGACATGGATAAATGTTGTGCAATACTACGCCCATTATTTGTTAGCCTTTTGATATGGGATGCACTGCTAAAATATTGCACTGGAGGGCTGTGGAACAACGCTGTGCAAAGACCATCACCTGTTAGCCTTTTGATACCAATATTCTGGAACAACACCGTACACAAATATCACCTGTTAGTCTTGATATACTGCTCAGCAGACATTGTACACAAAAAGGTTATGGAACATTACCATGCAGCAAGACCATCACCTGTTAGCCTTATGATATACTGTTCAGCACACATTATACACAGAAGGGTTGTCCAACATTTGCAAAACTTGCCTTCTTAACTTTAGGATATGGATACAAGATTGAGCCAGTACAATGGCTGCAGACAAATGCACTAAGACCGGATACAAAACTGAGGCAGTACAACAGAATGGCTGGGGACAAATCCACTCATACGAGATCAACGGAGCTCACTTTAATTTGTTTTTGATTTCATTAAAATTTGACGAACTTGTTACAAAACCATTTTGGCCCATTCTGCCAGTTAATGTTCCCAATAATTTGAAATGGTTCCATAACAACAAACTACTGAAATATCACAATTATTTCCACTGCTTTAGCTTCTCATTAACATCCACCAACTCTTATGCAACTCAACATGTAATTTTCCTTTTTAGGTTAGAGAATACAACATCTTTCCTATGGAATTGTTTTCATGTTCTTTTTTATCATTAATTAAAAGCAAATAGTCTAATCTGATACCTACACACACACATCATACGGGTTCATGCTAATTCCATCAAATTCTGGCAAACCGTTTCGATAATACCGGTAATTGACAAACAAGCAATATCGTGTTGGAAAATTAAATGGTCAAAAGGGTGTCTCAGTAATATGTAGAATTAGACAAAAATCGACTGGTGCTGGTGTATCCCTGAACTTGCTCTTCAGCCATAAGCAGAATTGACCTCCATTTTCGAAAGACTTGGACAACTGAAGTCAAACAAAAATAATCAAACAAGAGCAACACGCAAAGGGTTGAAACGTGCCTATGACTGCAACACATATAGTTACTGTAGTCTTCTACGGGTGGTTATAGGCAGACTACATCTAATCGGTATGAACATGGATGCCCTTTTGTTAGAAACCTACTGGGAATAATTTCATGAAAATACACGGAGGAACTCTGAATATAAAAGAGCTAAATGTAAAAAACAAAACTGTCCCTATAAATAAAAATAATTGCAGGTGGTCTGATACACGTATCAGACATGCACAGGTCGCACATGTGGGCCCATTGCACTGATCACCTGGAACCATTTTTATGCTTCACTAACATATACTAAAACCGAGCTGAGGACCAAGAAACCTGACTCAAGGGTTTAGCAGTGCACCTCAGTGGGACTCGAACCTAAGATCTTGAGTAAAGAAAGCGAGCACCTATCACACTAGGCCATACTGCCTCCTCAAACTGTCACTAGGAGGCGCAGTGGTAGTCAGATCCATTTGAAAGTATTAGTCAAAGACACCAAATTACATAAAGCTCCAACAAATGGTTAAGGAGTTACAGTCGATTTTGAAAAGAAAAATGCCAAAAGGGGGTTCCACAAAAATTGCAACCGTCCGAGAATCAGCATATGGTCTTTTCAACAGGAACACAAATGCCAATAATAATCCTTCAAGCAGTTTGGCAGGTAAAGAAGCGAATGTCGAAAAACAGGATACTAAATAATAATAGAAAAGATCACTAGGTGGTGCCGAATACATTTAAGGCTTCATCAAATCCTTAACTGAAGCCTAATAGTATGAAAATCCCTCAAGGAGCTCCAAAGATAAAGAAGCAAAATTAAAATATTAAATTGCAACAATAGGGCACAGTGCCAGGGTGAGAATTTTACTCGTTTGAAACGCTCTGAGAGCGTGGAGTATTGGAACACTGTGTAAAGCATGTCTTACGTGTCAAACGTGGCATGTCAAATGTGGCATGGCAAACAGGTAAAACATGGCTTGTAAAACGTGTAAAATGTGGCAAAAACGTGTAAAACATGGCAAAAACGTGTAATTTTCGTTCCAATATTCCACATTTGACATGCCTAGCGTGTCAAATGTTGCGCATTTGACACGCTGGCTTGTAAAATGTGGTACTTTGTGAATGCTAGTGTGTATTACATGGTGCCTTTGCCACGCTAGCGTGTAATCTGCCATTGCCATGGTACCGACCCCACACTTAGTCTGAGGATGGACAAACCATAACGTTCTTGTTTATCGCATTGTACCATGCGCCATGTGAATCCATACTTAAAGCAAACGTATCCTAGAATAAAGGGATTTTTTCTTTAAATCACAGTTTATTGTGAAATATAAATAATCCAAAATGTGATAATAATATAGAAATCTTTAAAAGCATAATGTAGCTAAACAATTCTTACCACAGACTGTTGTCACTAAATTTCATTATGTGCAGAATAAAGTTAACACAGAAACTAGAAAATGGTTCAAGACACAAGTTCTACGTGCTTAAGATACTAAGTAACCATGTGACCATTTGCCCAGAACTCCAAAATCAACAGCTACATATAACTACATTTCACTGATTACTGTTTGCTTAGTCTTCATCAACAGGGATGTGAAGTAGTCAGTCACATAATGACACATCATGTTTGTACAATCACTGTCTGTCTGCTATGTCTCATAAAATTGTGAATATGCAAATGACGTACTAGAGCCTGAAACCATCCAAGAACTAGTTACTACAATTACAATCTCACGAAAGTCTTGTTTTGCGAGACTATACTAATATGTCATCATTACCCTCATAAAACAAGGCACAGTCTTTATTATTTGTTCACGTCACAATCAAATAACGATTGCGTAATTTTCAGAATTACTAGGGTTTTCTACGCTTGTTTTAAGTGTATCAGTAGTGGTATTTTCTTTAAAACTGCATTTTATTTACAACTTGTTTCTTTTCCTGGTTATACTTGTACACACAGTTCTCCAGAAAGTCCCAAATATTCACAATTTCATGAGACATAGCACCTTTAAGTCACTGGCCAGAAGACCAATGATTGAGGCTAACATGTCATTGAAGAAACACGTGCTTGTAAAGTGTGCCACGGCATCAGAAATGTTGGTTTCAGCCTTTAACAACAGGTCAGATCACATTGTACAATTACTCAAACTACACAGACAGAGAAATAATAGTCTTATGAATTACAACGTCCCACTTATTAGACAAATTTTTGAAATTCTCCAAATAATCAAACGTAACGTATAAAATAAAATTGCTTTGGTTTGAAACTTTTGAAAATTCACACCATGACATTTCCAAACCTTCAGTTAAAGCTGCATTTCGCCTGGTTTAGCAAAAGGCTAAACAAGAAAATCTAATTATGGTGGGCCACTTCATCTCATAATATTTCTAGTTCCTACACTGCTGGATCATCACGTATGTATGTACGATAATTACAGGAAAGTTTTTCGAATTAGAATACCATATGGCGGAATGGTGAAATTTTATTTTTTTCAAAATTTTCAACAAGACTAATCAAGAAAACAAATTTACTTGATAATTACTTGGCGGAATTCTTCGAAGTCCGACAAGTATGTTGGTCTGCCGTCAAGTTTGTTTCTTGTTTTAGTCCGATTCGCACGAAATTCGAACATGACGTGTAGATCTGGAAGTCATGGAAGCCTATTATTTTTGGTCATGATCGGATTCAAAATGGCGGACGTGGCGGCCATTTTGTTTACGGTTTCAGATTCAAATGCTCATAGAGGCTGCATTTTTCAACGTACAGAGCGGAAACTTGGTACAATTATTTCAGAACACAAGTACTACAACTGCGCGGTAAATCGTTAACTTACGGTCAAAGATTGCAGAAATATTGGCCATGGCGCATGCGTACCTCGATATCTGGCCCAAAACATTTTCTCCTGTAGAGGGTGCATTGCTGGTCCAATCATTTTCAATCTCATCACCTGTTTGTTTCGTTTGACTGGCTATTGTAAAAGTTTGTTTAACCGGAAGTCACTTTCAAGATGGCGGCTCTGGCAAATTTTCACCCATTTTCGATCGTTCTGCGGTCGCATTTTTAACGGGAAGAGCAAATGATGTGCATTTTTGCATGTGGATTCCTTGAAGTATGCTCTTTCAAGAGTTTTGCAATAACGTTTCTCTCGGAATTCCCGTTTTCGCAAAATTTCAACTTTTTCGAAAAATTTACGGAATTGTGAGTTACTGTCAATTTAGATAGAGTTTTGAAAGGGCTTTCAGATGTTTTCCAGTTTTCCCTAGGACGTCTACTTTGCGAATTATTCGAGATTTTTTTAATTCGTTCCTTTGTTGAGCGCTCTTGCTGCATTGATGTTGGTTTAGCTTCTATTGTACAAGACTGCAGCCTATTTCTTATTAATTTCTTCGCTAGTCACATGAATATTATCGTGTTGTTCATAATCGCCGCCTTCATCGTCATCATCGTCATCGTCGTTGTTGTCACCCTCCCGATTGTCGTGTTTTCACTTAATTTCACCAAGTGTCGCTCCTCTGAGCACTATCGTTTTAAAACTTTAATCGATACGATGGTCATCAACAAACACAATGAAATGTTGAACATTTTTAACAATACAGAAGAAATTGAAAATGAAAAATTTCAATTTTGGTGACTATGTCTGTTTGAATTTGAGAAAACATTACTGGATATATTTTCTTTGACTCCCAATATTCTGTGCCTGTAGTGTATTCTGTGCCTGTAATGTATTTGACTTTTCACCCTACCTGGAAAACTTATTAGAGCCTAATTAACCCTGTGACAGCAAATAGATTGATGGACAGGCAAAGCCTGGTTTAAAGTGAGAAGGCACTGGGTTAGGTGAGCATCTGGTCAAATCAATCCAACATACCTAAAATAGTGTTTGACTTTGAACAAGGTAGCCACAACAAGCTGGACTAAATCTCTGAACTGTTTAACTCATTGATTGCCAGCAAAGACTATTCAAGCTCAATGAATTTTGTGCCCTACATAAAATAGAAAACCACAAAACATAGTATAGTCACAAGATACTGTTACCAATTAAAAATATGCTTCCACAACGTCACTGTTAACCAGAAAAAACATTTCAGAAAATTGACGCAGCAAGGTAAACACGTAAAATGAGCAATATGGTTTGAGTCTTACGAGTAAAAATTGATGAAAAACATGAATGTTTTCCAGGTGAAGCACCACAGAGCTAATTCAATATGAAATACAAGAAACACAAAGATATGTGAAGACGGTCGCCACAGGTTTCATTCATTATGCCAACTACAAAGACTGCCCAGCAGCATGAAACAGTACACCACAGGAAATTCATTATACGCTAAGTCAAGAAGGGCATATCACCTTGTTCAGAGTTTTCTTGTTAAAATGTAATTGTGTAATACAACTGTAGTTTTGATACAAAAGTAAGATTTCGACTGCAGTGGTGACATTTCACAGGTTAGGACAAACTAAAACCATTGTAAAGTCACAATTATTACAAATATCAATTACAAATTGAGCATGATGGCTCAAAGTTTTGGGGTGTCATAAGCTTACATTTCCAATGACTCATTTTCAAACAACTTGAGCATAATCCTGTCTCCTGAAAAACTAGACGAGGCACGATGTCTGAAGATTCAAAATGAAGATAATAACTTTATTCACCACATCCGAGTCATGTTCACTGCATAACCTATGGCAGTATGGATTATCACGACTGTTACAGTCTCTTTAGACTCAAGTATATAGTAATGGTATGCTAGCACACCAACTATTATCAGCAATGCACAGGGGATCATTTTAACACTACTTCCTACTTCTTTACAAAACAACAGCTACTTGAATGCAGTGCTCAATATACTCAAACTTTGCGTCTACTTACTATATGATGCCACCAGTAATGGTACCAACGCATATCAGAAGGCTGCAATAGAAAACATTTCATGAGTCAAGTAAACAACACTGAACTTACTAATACAATGTCTAAGAGATAAAAATGCTGTTAATGGTTACTTTCCGTAAATATTCGACGTTAAAAACCAATGCTAACGTAAGCAACCTCATTTTAAAAAAATTCTGAATTAAGCATTTGCTACTTGACTAAATGCTTACGTTCAACTTTTGATAATTTTCAATTAACCACACACCGCTCAAGCTAGTGCCCACTGGTGATCTATGACATTTAATTGATTTTCAAACCATTAAAGGCATGGTTTCAGATACAGAAATCAGATCAATTTCGAGTCGCAGTGTAGTTTGCAGTCATCGCTAGAATATCTTTTTCTGTTGGGTGTCTTTTGCATTACAATAAGAAAGGTTACATAGATGAAATTAATATTTACAGACACTACATAGACTCTCATTCTATGCTACAACACTTATTTTTCAAAACAGAATCTGTCTTTTCTCGACGCCCTATAAGCCACATGCTGGCTTTGTTTGCCTCTAAAGGCACCGTGACTTAAGTGACATGGCGGGGCCATATTTCATTTTGCAGCTGATCTATTTTTTCCATACATGGCACATATTCGATGCCGCGGAGCACCTATCCTGAAAGCTCACCAAATGAAGTGTCCAGGTCACTAACACAAATGTTTACAGTAAAAAATACCTCACTTATCATGAATGGGAATGGTGAAACAAACATCGATAAAATATTTAAAAATTGTTGAATACTTGAAAACCCATAGAGCCAGTTAATATACTTGACGATTAATAGTCTTTATAATCATTGAGTGAATGTTGTGCCTAGACCACTGTGTACAAGCAATTTGAGTGTATGATAACATACCAGGATTCTGGAAACACGGACACTAAAAAGTCTGCATGGTGAAAACCTGAAATGAAAACGAGTAGAATAGGAAAGTGGAAGATTATTCAATTTATTCATGAGTGAAGGGAAATCTGAATTAGAACTGCTTTAACAAGTTTGTTTCTAATGACAGTAGAATTTCTTTAGATACAACATCCGAATTTCCAATTTCCAATTTCCGATTCTCACTTTTAAGGCTTAGGTTTCCATCCACTGCCTAAAAAGCTTTGTGACACAAATGTGCAGTGCACAACCAGTCCATTCTAAGCCCCTTGCTACATTGGCTTTGTGACACAATTGTGCAGTGCACAATCACTTCATTCTAAGCCCCTAGCTACATTGGCTACTAACTATCTGCCAATATTATATTCGATTCTAACACTGACGTCAATGTAGCTCACAAGACGTTAATTCAATCCACCATTCAGGAAAATGCCTGATTTTTTAAGTTCCCCAAGTAAAGCGCCCAGGGCACTAACCTGAACTAGTTTGGTACAGTAATCCAATAACTGGGACACTACCAGGGGGGGCTTACGGATTTTTACTAAGCTCAGTTGAACAAATTTCATTTGTTTGATTATGAGCTTGCCTGGATGGATAAAGATACACATTTCAAGACAAATCTTTTTAAACTCACTTTCAAATTAAAACAGTTACTTCATAAGTAAACTTGAAGTATTTTTGTCATATCCTGTTGTAAATAGCAGGAAATAATACATTGAACTGCACTACTACAGTAAGAGCCTGCAAAAACTGGTTACAGTGTGATGTTGAGGACTGGACACCTATGATGAAAAGTGATCATAGCCCTCCGGGAAGTGCAGAGCATCAAGATATTTGTAATTATCAAATTAAAATATCACTCATATGCCACCCAATCAAAAGGCAAATCAGGGATTGGATCCAAAGTCACTGACTCATAAACTGAAGCTAATCGGATTATTAGCAACTTAATAACATTAAATAATACCCCTTCAAATCCTTTATTTTAGATTCAAGCTGTAGGCTCATGAACATGTTTAGACTAATTCCAATGTACTCTGGAAATCATGACACAAATGAAAAAAGCAATAAGCCGTGCAATACAGCTGGGGGGAATTAGGTTTCTGAAGATCATTTTCAATTGAACAGCATCATGTTCTAAATATAGAACCCCACAAAATGTCTAAATTTGTTTAATTTCGGAACACCATATTTCAGAAATGGCTGACTGGATTCATATGAGACCTTCAAGAACTATGGTTTATGCACAGCAGATAAAAAACAGAGTTAGAAATTGTTACTAAAGTGTTCCACTTTTGCACGAAAGGCTGTCAAAAAATAGGACTTCAGTCATTTTCATGAAAAAACTCAAGAGATGCCTGAAATGAAAAGGAAATAATTTAGAAAACTGTAACAGCCCATTTGATATGTTACCTTGAACATATCAAATGACATATGATCATGTTTTTGCTACCATTGCTGAATGTTGCACATGTTTCATTTTTTCTAAATTACTAAAAATATATGGTCACAAAACCTAATTAATGGCAGATTGGTAAAAAGTCAAAAATCAGATTCTACAGACATTTTAAAATTTATATATTTTTAAATTTTTCACTAAATACCCAGGCTCGTGGATAAAACCCTACACAACCTTAAACAAAAAATGTCTACTGAGAGAGCATCCAATACTAATTACCCAGTGCCCAATGATAAAAGCGATATGTTGGAAAATGTCATTTTGTAATATAGAGAATGCATAATAAATGCTTCATCACTAGATGGCAATACAAACTTGATTGAGAATGTTCAGTGTGACCTACAGCTACATCTGGTGATTTGGGATGGAGATTTAATCCAGTGGCATTTCATAGTCGTGCTTTTTTAATTCGCTTCGATAATCATACTATTCAGAGGGCTATTCAAATTATTAACGCAAGAAGTCCAGTTTTGCAGTAGTCTACCAACAAAAGAAACTGCCTTTTGACTTTGACAACAGAGCCAGTCATATTCACCGAAATTTGAAATCGAGTCAAGCAAAATTCACTTTGACACTCCGACGTTGAAATATTGTATAAGGTATGCTCAACTTAACTCAATGTTGTAAATAGTGCAAACTAAACAAACAGTCTCCTTGTGTGCAACAGAGAATGAGTTCGATAATTATGACCAATTCATTTATAAGTGAAAATATGATGTTCTGTTTAGAATATCACCACCAAATCACACCCTCATTACTGCTAAGCACACACGCTCCTGCATTATATCTAATGCTTAGTTCAGCTAGTGTTGGCTACTCCAACTACAAAGAGAGTGCGAGAACAGAGGTAGTGTGCCACAGTACAGAGGCTGACACAGTATAGCAGTGACACCAACCTACTTCAGTATACTCTCCCTGTCTCCAATTTCGTACCCAACAAGCTCAGTTGTTATCATGTCCCACTAGCCTAAATTGTAACAGTCAGTAATACGAAAATTGGAAAGGCAGAGGCCCCAGTTTTCAATCAGGATCTTATTTTCGTTCCTGTTTTGGAGTGTAGTAATTTGTTTGGATTTTGGCAAGGAAAGCAAGTATTTCTAACAAACACACAAGGTTAAACCATGAAGGAATTTGAATGACAGGACATTCCTTCACCTGAAAGGAAAGGTGCCCATGCCTTCTGAGATGGGAAAATGACCCTTAATCGCCACCAATTTCACACCCCAGTCATCACCAAATTTACCCTCACGAACATGACGTTTCAAGTGTGTTTCCGAGAGGAATGGGGTCGATATTTGGCTTCAAAATCAAGGCATCAAAGTCTGTGACTAGTTTATTGCTTTAAAGAGAAGATTCACCAGATTTATTTCAGGTTGAAGTTTAAGGTAAACAAATCAGTGCTGGTGAGTCTTAAAACGGCATTAATCATTCTCATATTAAGCTGACTGTGATTCTCAACTGAGGAGTGCAACCTTGAACTTCCACCAGTAATTATATATGAAACAGAGAATTTAATCAGCATCATTCATATGCCGTGTTGTTGATGACATTCACTGTAAACAAGGGAAATCAACAATGCACTTTCTAGTGGTGCCACAGGCGTCTCAACTCACCAAGTTTTGCAAGTCCAGCAACCAGCACAAATAAACTAATCACCAACGGCTCTTTAACGTACTCAAATCTCCATGAAGCCACATGAATACTGGCATGAGCATCACCGTGACTATCATTGCCATGACTACCATTGCCATGACTGGCATTACCATGGCTCACATTTTTGGAATTAAATGTCCCATTTGTGGAAATGTTGTGGACTTCACCAACCCCACTAGTAGAAACATGGATGGTGCACCAGGCTACTAGCAGAAGACAAAGACGCTTGCCAACACCAACTGTTCCTGACATCATGCTTTTAAGTGTGGACTTGCGAGGTCACCATGCAAGGTCACCGAGAGCCAGGGGTGCCATTGTGCCACCTGGAAAAACACCGAAAAGAAATCATAAGCGTCATAAAAGTCCATTCAACAAAATCATTTTTGGAGAAAATTTTTCAATTCGGGCAAAAATAATTACTGAAACTGCCAGATTTTCAAAGACTAACCACATTGTTGTAAACACTCAAAATTTTACCAAACACTATGCAAATCATGCTAAGAGCAAAGCAAATTTGCTGAAGTTTTCTTTATCTGACAAATATGAAATTTCTCATATCCGTTAGTTAGTATCTCAAACTGAAGAATTTTCACCGTATCATATATCATAAGGACAGAAACTGGTGACTTAACTATTCACGGAACTCTTTACAATACAGCAGACGGGCCACGTGATATTAGTCAATGCAGTTTAAACAACGAAATAAAAAAAGCAAAGTTCTCTTTTGATCCCAGCAGAATCAATACATCACAAATACATAGGTGACTGAACGAAACCAGTGTCAACACCAAACTACAATCCATCTCTATTGTAACTTACATCCTGGTCCTTAAATTCAGTTTAGCTCAACTTCACACTTGAGTCTGTTCTTAAGTTCAATTGAAAAAATTCCATAAACTTACTTATTCCCATACAGTACCTACAATGCTTGTTGAAACTGAAGCACATTGGCTCCTGAAGCAGCAGCATAACAAGCACATTGTTGAGTGGGCAACTGGAATGTGTGTGATATCAAGCATGACG
>NMRA01000326.1:135766-150674 GCA_002633005.1 Phoronis australis
GCCTGTAACTTATGCAAACAGATATGACTGCAAGAGGTTGGACTCTGGACAGCACAGTACTTGACACAGATGTTAGAGTGTGCTCAAAATCAGTCAAATATATAAACTTGTGATGAACAATATTATCTAATTACAATAAGAACAAGCATCTGTTATCATAATTCACCTTATTTGGAGATAACAATAAGGTCTCACCTCTGTCTTATATCACCAGGTTAAGAGATAACATTAAGGTCTCACCTCTGTCCTGTATCACCAGGTTAAGAGCAATCTCACTTAACTTAGAGCCTAAAGCCCTGCACAACACTGATAAAACCAATCAACAATCCAAGCAGTTCAACCTGACAACATGAACAGACCAATACCAAATGGTAAATACAACCCCAAGAGATATTTCAAGATCAAAACCTTTTTCTGCACTGCATCATGTATTGATGTGACATGCTATTTTGTTGTTTTCCTGACTAGAATGTTTCAACACGTTATCACCATCAAGATCACATGATGAGATCAACAAAATAACAGATCAGTTTAATCAATTCAGATGATGAATTTAATAATTGAATAACACACAAACACCACAGAGGTTGCTACACATCTGCTGGTAATACAAGGTTTGTATAATAAATAAGGCTCAGAACAAGGTAGACATCAAGCTACAAAACTCCTATTGTCAGAATAAATATTGATTCATAAATTAGTATAGATAGTTAGATTTTAAGTTAAATTTGTGCATAAAAAATCACGGGGTCAAACTTATTTACATGTATTTTAATGTCATGATCTATTTTTAGATGATGTTTACTAACTTTGGTTCTGGGGTCAAAGCAAAAGATTTTAGAAATTCCTGAGAGCAAATCGTAACATCCAAAGATCTGATTGGATAAGATCATGTGATTTTTATTAGCCAATCATTAAATAAGTACATTATTATAATTTGGGTTGAAATTTGCAAAATACTCAGATAGGATTTTAAAAGTCAAGTTGAAGATAGAAGACTTGCTACAGTGTACAGAAGTAATTGTACAACAGAGCCATCTCGTAGAAAATTCTAAAGAGGATCTTGGTTAAGGCAAGGGTTAACGAACATGAAGTTAACTTAAGAGCTTGTCACTTGCATCATGGGTAGCCAGATACTGCCTACATATAGTGATGCGACACCAGAGACTGTGACCAACAAGAGGAATCGTTGGTGGAAGATACTGCCTGCAGGTATTGTGTCACGAGATACTGTGACCAGTATTAGTTCATTGTCGCAGTATAGTGTGTGTTAGTTCGAAGATTCACCAACAGGACTATCAAACAACAAATGTCAAGTCCTACAGCTTGGATAGCAGATAAGATGTTTGATTATTTATAATTAATTGATTGAAGTAATTCTAACAGAGGGCAGTAGCGTAGTTACTCTTCTTCGTTGTTAGTCTACTTAATTAACAACAGATTTCACTTGTTTTAATTAGTGGTTATCATATAACAAATTAATTACTGGATTTAATCATTCTCTCTCCACCCATGCACAATCTCAAACCATAGCTACCTTTTAAACAAACCCACAGTCAACTCTTGACACCTGCACATTATGAAAATACCTATGATAACTAGTCCTTTTAAAAATTGAAAAATAAATAAGCTAAAATTGCAATTTCCACTTTTCAAAATCAATGTATTATTTTGTTATGTTTTTACAAGCACAGCCTCCTCAATCGCTTTCACATTACATCCAGGTTCTCATTCATTCACTTGCATACAGTCACTAGTAAGAGTGAGCTCAGAGGAGTAGGAGACACCTTTGAGCAATGCTGGGTTATCTGCCAGTAACACCCCATGTCTAGTCCCTCTTAAAATCAACAATTTTTACTTGTCATGAGTAATTCCAGAGTTCTTAAAAAGAGTGTGTGGCATTTAGTTTAATGATCCCTGGTGACACTATTGCTGGTTATGATTTGTGAAACAATTTGAGATATTTACCGAGGTTTTCCGTAGATAAACCTTTGGAGAGTATTCAGGAAAATGAAAATTTTCAGGCATTTCTGTAACACCAAATAAACGCCTGGGCGTTAATTCGGAAAGAGGAGGCGTGTAAACGGAAACTTTTAGCCTCGGCCGACATGAAAATATCAGCGATTTTTTTGCATAAAACTGATTTTTAATTTTAAGTTAATAAATACATAGTTCGACAACACTTTGTTCGTTTTTATAAATGATAAATGTTCCACAAAACTGAATTTGTGGCTAAAATTGATGCTAAGTGGGGTTTTAGAGCACATTTTCCGAATAAACGTCCCACTATCTGAACACTTGATACCAAAAGCTGTAACACCAAATAAATGCCCATGGACGTTTCATCAGGTGAGCCTATCTAAGGAAAATCCCGGAACCATTACAAGCAGGTCCTGGTGTAAGATGGGAACGAAGACGTAAATTCTCTATGGCCATCCTGAACGCAAAAGAAGTGATCATGAACATACATTTTTTTCTCTGAATTGACCTGAATGGTTGTTCAATTCACAGTGTTATATCGATAATTTTAGAATAATACGGACTCTGAATTAGTTGATGGGTTGATTTTTAATTATATTTCACCTTTTTTATATTTCCTAGTGAGATTTAGCCAAACAAATATAACTAATTGCGTTTTGATTTTTTTCAGTTGAACTGTAGCCACACAACAAGTCCTTCAGGGTGTTAACCTCTAGGCCTTGATAATATTTTAATAATCCATACAGTGACCTTGCTGGTAGAACTGACCCAAATACAGTACACTTGTGTGAATTAGGATGTAAACACTGACAATCATCTCCAAAATCACATGCCCTCAGGTAATACACCTCATGAACATTAGTCATCCTGTCACATCATCCATATTTATAAAGCCTTTTAATTTCGAGTAATCCAGGAGAACCCATATGATGCAAGATATGGGTAAACTTTATTGCAGACCCAGCGAAACGTATCACCTGGTAAAAACGATTTGACTTTGGGTGATAACAATGCAGTAGCACCTCATTGGCCATGGACGACTTCTGAATAGGGATGGCTTATTATGAATATCTTGGATGGATCCCTGATTTCAACACACTGCCTCACAAGCAGTAATACTGGTCTTCCACTATGCCACCCAATGATGCTCTCATTTACGAGAGCAAAATCTGAACTTTGGGGGTTAAGAGGGGACTGTAGTCAAAATAATGTTGCAGTTAATTGGTTCCAACATACAAAAAAAATTCACATTTGCCCGACTTGTGCGCCAAACAAAAGCCAATTCGCAATCATGGTCAAAACACTGAATCCTGAAAGCGATCAGATTGGCTGATGTGTTAGTGATGTGAATGGCAGGGTATCGGCTGCTTTTCACATTCATTGCTTACGTCATATTTTGAAGAGCTTACATAGTAATTTATCATTGTATCAATCGTCCTGTTTGCCACAGTGCAGTAAAAGGTTCGCCATGCCTTTTTGTATGGCACCTGGTTGTTCAAACTCTTCGAAAAAGGTGTCTTCTAAAGGATTGGTCATCACATATATCATCGTCGGGTTACCCAAGCCTTGGCCCAAAGCTGTATACTAAATATAGCTCTACAGGTTTGCGCCAATGTGGGTAAAAAATGGACAAATAAAATCTGACTCAAAATTAATGTCACTAAAATTAATCTCATTCTTGAATAAACTTAGGAACCATGTTCCTAGAATAAACTAACTACAGTATTTAGTGGTGTTGGAAAAGTTAGCAATTGTTAACTGGCTGCTGCTAAAATTGTGATGTGTTCTCTTGAGTCATCTGTTTGCGATTACGTCACCTGACCTTTTACCAGTTTCTTTTCTCCTCGATTCTTTTAACAAGTGTTCTTCGCTACCGGCACCAGCTAGGTTGCG
This sequence comes from Phoronis australis, assembly GCA_002633005.1. Taxonomy (NCBI): domain Eukaryota; kingdom Metazoa; phylum Phoronida; family Phoronidae; genus Phoronis; species Phoronis australis. The sequence continues at coordinate 139,640 of NMRA01000326.1, forward strand.
TACATGTCACAACAAATTATCGGAACTTGTTTCGTTTCACTACAAGTTTTTAGTATTTTTATACCATCAAACCGAATTTTAGAACAAACCTTGGTGCTGCAAAATTGTCATCATCTCTCAAAAGACGTCTCAAATTTTTAGGAAATGGCGCATGTGCCGTGTCACGATCGTGCTAATTTTGAAACAGACGACGCACTTCTTTGTTACAAAAAGCGGCAAATTATTCTACAAAATGACATTTATTTGATTGTTTTCCATTTAAACGGCTGCAATGAAAAAGATTTTGCATTCACTTCCACCGGTTAGTTAGCTTTACATGTTGATGTAGCCTAAGTTTGACGACGAGGTGACGAGCATAAGTCTACTATACCCAGGTGGTACGATAGTCTTCATACATCTATAGTCGGTAACTGACCAACCCTTCAAGTTTACGGAGCTGAGAATTCGCTGGCAGCTGGCTGCCTTAAGAGACCACATTGCCCATGGCACAGTCACACCAGTGTAAATTGTTGATACGGACTGGTTGCATTGGCATTAAAATTTTCATCAGACGATGACGACGACTGGGTATCACTTTGTGTTGCCTCGACTCAAACAGGTATCCCTGGTGACAGGACATTTCCCACTAAAATTTCTTATTCTGACAATACGAAGAACGCCACTTGACTGCACGATGACACAGGATAGTAACTTTGCCCCCGCCAAATACGTCACGAGAAGCAGTGCTCCAAGCGGGTAATTTTTTTGAGCTTCGTTAGAGAATATAAGTTTACTTTTTGATGTTGAATTACCGGGTATTTGTGAAATCAACAACTTATAGAAAACTATATACAATTTATTCAGAATAAAATACAGTTCCCTTTTAACTTATCTCTGAGCAGGAGGCAGTGTGGTACAGTGGGATAAGTACCAACCTTTACTCAAGTGTGAAGTCGTGGGTTCAGTCCCACTAGGACACATTGATAGACACTTAAGTCATATACACTAGCAAAATTTTGGAAATACAGCCATGGGTGCAGAAACAAACAAAACTACCACTACGAGGCGCCACAATAGTCAAAGCCATCGGAAAATCATCGTAAGCCACCCTCTTCACAGTAAGAACATATATAGCCAATCTTCAAAATTATCCCTAGAGCAGTTTGGTTGATAGATGGGCAGATGCCAAAAAGCAGACTCAAAAACATTAACAATGGCCACTAGGTGACGCAAAATACCTCGAATCCATTCAAAATTGGGAGTATAGCATAATTCCACTAATAGGTGACTAACTGCTATATTTTATGAAAATCCGTTGAAGGCCCTTGAAGATACAGAGGAAAGCCTAAAAAATTAAAACTACCACTACGGGGCACACCAGTAGTCGGAGAGGTCTGAAATTCGTTGTCATCCGTCCTAGGAGCACATCTCCCAACTCACATCTAGATCCTGTGAGGGGTTTAGGAGATACAGCTGTGGACGCCGGACACCCAGATAGAGATGACTGCAATATGCACCCATATACAAATATGTGGGCGCATAAAAAAAGACGGGCAAAATATAAAAAAGTTGCTTGAAATGATGACCACTTTCTCAATACTATCGGCTGGTTGACTATTAGTAGAACGATGCCATTCTGCATCTGGCCAGGGCCGGGGCCCCCCGTCTACGTAGCCTAACCTTGGTACAAAGCTGTACACTAAATATACAGCCATTGAGTTGATGTGGGTAAAACCTGATCAAATAAAATCTGACACAAAATTAGTGTCATTATACACTCTTCCTTGAGCAAAAGTTATTTACTGATGTTGAAAAATTTGGCGTTCTGCCATTCACCCTGCTACTAAAATTGGGGTGCGCTCTTTTGAGTCGGCTTTCAGCGCCGTCAGCTGTTGCGTTATTGGTCAGTTTCGTTCCTTGAGTTCTTCTTCTTCCAAGTACAAGTGATCGAACTGTTCTTCTCTTCCACGAAGTTGCGTACATGTCACATCAAATTATCACAATTTGTTTCATTTCCTTTCAAGCGTTTACTATTTTATACCAGCAAACCAAATTTCGGAACACATTTTACTCCTGCAAAGCTGTCATCATCTAAGAAATGTCGCAAAATTTTAGGAAATGGCACATACGAATGTCACGAGTGTACTGTTTTCAAAACGAAGGCGGGCTTTCCTTTTTGCAAAAGGGGGAGAATTATATGCAAGAAAATGACGTTTACTAGATTGTTTTTCACTTAAACGGCTCCAACGGGCAAGGTGAGTGTCAGTTGACACCCAGATTTTGCATGCACCTCTGTCAGTTTATAGCTCTACATGTTGATATTATAAGTTTCACAACAAAGAGACGAGCAAAACTAACTGGACTCCGTGAAATTTCGGAGTCTAACGGACCTCAACACACAGTGATACTGGTACCTAGCTGGATTTTAACGATAGTCTTCATATAGCTAGCTAGTCAGCTGGATGAACCTCTTTGTGCTGTACAGCCTCAGTGACATCATGAAAAACAGTGAGGCGTTACGGAACTCAGTGATCAATTTATCTTTTCAAAGTAAAAAAGAAAAATACTGTGCACAATTTATTAAGAAGATGTGAATGCCAGTAACCAACCTTTATACTTTCAACATTCATATTAAAATGCTGAAACATGTAGTTCAGGTCTCTTTTAAAGCCTTGAAAACTGGTGCATATATAACCATTGTTTAGAGAGACATGGCCTGGATACCCACAGTTTGTACTAAAACTAACAGTAACCATGATCAAGGTACCTAAACTACACGGTCAACGGACTCACAAACACGACTCACAGACCTGCAAACACCGTCCATTGACTCACAAACACGGGAACGGACTCACAAAACACGATCCACGCACCCAAATACACGGGACACGGACTCATATTCATGAGGAAACACGGTTAACGGACCGCCAAACACGGGTCACGGACAAAATGAAGATGTCAGCTGACCCAGGAAGCCGATGAGTCCGTGACCCGTGTTTGGCGGTCCGTTAACCGTGTTTCCTCCTCAATATGAGTCTGTGTCCCGTGTATTTGGGTCCGTGGATCGTGCTTTGTGAGTCCGTTCCCGTGTTTGTGAGTCAGTGGACTGTGTTTGCAGGTCCGTGAGTCGTGTTCATGCATCCGTGCCCCGAGTTTATGAGTCCGTTGACCGTGTAGTTTAGGTACCTTGATGATGGCAGCGCTAGCACACGCTGTTTGTACTGTACTCTCTATCAAACCAGCTGGTCCTGACACTCGCCAGAGGAGAGAGGTGCCTAAGTGGTTAAAACTACTAGTAACGTTCTACAGAAGCGATTCTATCCTTTAGGTGAATTCTTTAATCATTGGAGGGAATCAGGGAACATAAGGGCATTTTGGGATAATTTTGCATGATTTTAAAATATTTTTCATAAGAAAAATGGGGCCAATATTCAACCCAAAATCATAGCATCGAGGGTTTTCCAAATACATCTACGGTAAACCAGTTCCAAGGATTGCAGAGGCCAGGAGGTCATTATATACCATATGACTGTTGATCAGCAACCTGCACAACAAACAGGCAGACACTGCAGTAGATATCAAAGACAGCAGTTAAAAGGTCAACTAGGTCACTGATGTCAGATCAAGCAAGAGTTGTCCATTACATACACAGTTGTAACTGTACAGTCAAAACCAAGGCTAGAACAACTGTCTGCAATGATCAAATGCTATAATTTCAAAACACCCAAACTTTCAAACAAAAAGGAAGGTTATTTACATGCTACAAGACCAGCATTCAATAATTAAAACATACCTACTAGTAGGTACAATCAAACATGGTTGCCTGCAGTGAAAACACCTGTGCACAACATATACAGACAACAATATCAACAAACAAACCAAACAGGGTTCAGATCAATAAGGCTTCTACCTCTGAATATAGCAGGGTCATCAGATATTGCAGTTTTTTCAATGAGCAAGTGATTCTATGGCTAGATTTTCATGCCGCAAGACTGCTAAAAATTGAACTCTTCCCGAAATTGGGTTTACTGAGAAGGGTAAGTACCGTATTAAATACACTCAACAAACTGGTCCATAATAACAGAAACTGAAACTTTTTAAAATGTAACCTTACCTTGTACTAAGAATAGAAAGTGAGGCCAAGGTACCAACAAGCGCACGCATTCAGGTTCTATATTCACTACATCCAGCAAACAAATACGGTATGACTGGCACAAACTCAATACTTTGCCCAGTGAAAGAGAGCCCAGAACCAAGACGAAGGGCTTTGTTGGACTATTCACATTTTTCAATGGCTAGACAATGCATGCCAGGGAACAGTAATTTTTAAGGAAAAATGTATCTCCAGGCATCTGTTCCACGAAAAGTGACTAAGACTTAAAACAGAAACATGGGCTGAGACCAAATTTCAGGCTTAGTCCCAAGAAAAAATGCATGCTATTCTACGCAAAACAAAGTGCAGTTGTATTCAATCAACAACTTGTTAATATGAAAACAAAAAAAGTCTTCAAATAGGTGACCTTTGCACAAATGAGGTACCTTGGGGGCTCACATAGCCAGCATCATGCAGTGTTAGGTCCCAACACCACCCTGGACACGGTTCAATGATTTGCCACGGATCATCTACACCACAAAACTCACTCTTAAAAACAATTGGTAATTTTCGACCTACTTCATATTCACATCATCGTTAATTGTGTTTCTAATTACTTTGGCGTAGCAATCACAGAGATAAGGAATTAGCGTGCAGGTTCCACTTTGAGGTTATCTAGAACTTTACTGAATGACTTCAACACTAAGTAAGCTTTGTCAACAATTAAAAGTATGCATTTTTGGAAGGAGAAAGATCGAGGATTCTAAAATTATCCTTACTATGGTCTCTTTATTATAGTCACATAATTACATTTTAAGTCAAACTTTCATGTTCAAGAAAGGTACATTCATAGCAAAACAACCAAGCTGATTAGTAAAATTTGTCTCATAAACACTGCAACTTTCTTGGACTTGAAAATTTGACTTAAAAACGCTGTGGCCGTGTGACAATAATAAAAACACAGTAGTAAGAATCATATTTTTTGAATTCTATCAGAAAAAATATACTTTTAATGGTTGACAAAGCACAATTTTTCAGATATTGCCTTAGAGTTGAGGTCATTTATTATAGTCCTTAAAAGTCAATTTTTCACTCCAGGGCTTGACATGAGCAATAGGTCACATTTGGGACCTGAAATTTGAAAAAGTGAGTTGAAATTTTGCCACATTAGCCACACATATACAACTTGGGCATTTCAACACAGGGGAGCCGAGTCACCACTTGGGCATTCCAACACAGGAGAGCCGAGTCACCATCACCTCAACAGAGTTTTTCTTTTTAGTTGAATGGAAAAATACATGTGCCACAGCAATCTTTTTAAGAATTAGACCATTTTTTCTGCTCAGCTTCGAAGACATTAAACCGATGTTTAGAAACAAAAGAGGAAATTGTTGGAGACCATAGGAAGAATTTGGAAAAAAATATCTGGTGGAATATTCTCGGAATCTCGAAAAAATGCCATTGTGGATCAAAAAATTCATAATTGTACCTGTGTGAACTGTGATGTGACATTAGTTAACGCCTGTCTTTAAAATTGAAAAGAAGGCATGAGTTAAAGAGCTGGATGAAAAGCTAATCATACTAATCACTAAATAGAGATCAACATCTCATAAGTTAGATCTACATATTCCCAAATCATAATTCTAAACGCACTGAATTTAAAATGTCTTGTTTTCACACTGGAAGACAGTACCGGTTTTTTTAATCAAAATGCCATAAACCAGGCTTCACATTTTGTTATAAGAAGATACTGAAGTCCTGTTACTAATACATTTAAAACATTTCCTTTATTATTTAGATGGGCATGCATCAGAACCATCAACGAAATGGATCAGAGAGTAAGTTTCAATTGTACAACCTCAGGGCAAGTTCTAATTAAAAACAATTAATTACAATGCGTTTTTATCACAATGATTGGTAATAATTTAAAACTTTCTTTCACATTTTATATTTTAATGGTAATGTTTTAAAACTTTCTTTCACATTTTATATTTTAATGGTAATGTTTCAAAACTTTCTTTCACATTTTATATTTTAATGGTAATGTTTTAAAACTTTCTTTGGCACATTTTATATTTTAACAGTCACATTTGCTTATTGTTTTCAAATTAGTACTCTACTTAATGCATAAAAACAGTTTTCTTGGTAGCCAACAGGTGTCAGATACAAAATGATTTCATTCTCATTCCCATTTATTGTATTGATCTACACTGCTTACCATCTTCGAAGTGCGGGTTTTAGAGGGTTGTTTTATATCTTTAATCAGATGCATAGAAAAGTTAAAGTCTCAGAGTACATTAGGCCTACCAGTCATGATTTCGGTTAATCGGTATATTTTGAGTAAAAAACATTGAATCGGTAGCAAAAAACCAATATAGCTAAAACACTGCAAAAGTTTGAATAATTCTGAATTGATATCTTAGTCACAACAAACAATTTAATACCAGAAATTCTTTGGGTACATCTGTCATGTACGTCCGTCACACACATTCAACTTACATGGAGGTGTCTTACAAAAATTTCTTAGAATATATCATCAAAAAATTTTGTGTTTTGTACTTTGCAAACATTGAACTCAATCATCATATAAAACAAAATATAGTAATCAAATGCAACTCACAGAAAATTAACGTTGAACATTTTTTTTTTCAAAATTTCAAATTCTCTGTGTATGTCTGTCACACCCCATTAGGGGCAATTTCCTGTCACATAAAAGAATAGGAGAAAAGTTGGTACGTGCTTTGAAATCTATCAATGAGGCCTATCAATTGATGTATTAATCATTTTCCTAGGATGCAGTTTTTCACAATTGATCAAAATGTTCTCTGATTGTGCATCCGTCACAAATGGAATTGCCCATATATTGGTAGCCATCCGGTACTAAACTAAAGTGATTTCTACACAATCGTATCTTTATATCTACTGCTCACATCACAATCATTGCAGTATGACATTTCCAACTATCAATAATTTAAAGTTAATATCGCCCCTTATTGTGGTCTGCTGACCTACATAATTTGCACATTTATCATTAAAACACAAGTAATTGTGGATTTGTCACACGGGTATTTATGATCAATTCATAACTGTTCATTGGCATTTGGTTCAGAAGATTTTGTTTCCCCTTTATAATTAAGAAGGCGATGTTAACGCATGCCTTTATTATAGATATGAAATCTGCCATCTGCCCCTCCAGTCAAGGCACAGTGCCACCTTAAACACTAGACATGTGCATCCGATATTAGAGTATGCATGCCCAGTCTGGAGTCCTCATACATGCTCAAACATGGACAAGAAGGATTTATACTGTGAAGACTGTCAAGTTTCCACAACTCAATGGGAGGTTCTGTTCTATGAAATAAAGCAAGCTTGGCTACCAGACCTAGAACAGAGAAGACAAGGCCTTTACCTAGAGGCAGTCTAAGGCATCCAAACAGGCACCCCGACTCAAATCTAGACACCCCAGCTTGGACACCCGCTCAGCATTGTACACCCAAGAAGCAAGTAAGCATGGATGTCTCTTAATGTGCTATCACGCCAGAGGATATTACGTCATACCACCTGCTGCACGCAGTGTTAAAAATGAAGAGTTTCCGATTTTGGGAACTGAAGGAGTGACAGCTGGAAGAAACAGTTTGATAACGAGAATATTTCTTCGAGTTGGAAGGAATTAAATTCATCGACAGCCTCCTAAGGTGTCCGTCTATGCGCAAAAGTTATTTACAACAACGTGACTTTGATGCTTTAGTCAGTGTGAGGCATAATTCACCGAACAGCTTACAGCGAACAAAGCTCCTATAGGAGCTACACTGTCTCTAATCAGCTAAGAGAAGCGAGGACAACAGTTTTTACCAAATCGCTTCACGTATCTGTCATTGTGTAAAGTTTGTACATTACAATCGGCAAAAAATCACACAGAAATGCATCAAATGTGAATAAAATTTATTTCAAAGTATGAAATAACATTGATCTGGTAGTCTTTTTGTCACAAAATCCGTTTAATGCTTTGCACGGATTTTTTGCTGCGAAGTGACCAACATTTCAGAGCAAAACGGTTGCAGGTAAAAATAACCGCTATTTGTTTTTCAACTCAGGAGAAAGACTAAACTCTCGAATTTTGACGTGAAACTGTGAATTCATAGAACAAATCCATGCGAACACGATTACGTAAGTAATTTTCACTTTCCTACCCTTAAAAGTTGAAAAAGTTGCCTGTTCCCATGACGTTTAACTTTGATATGAATTTATTGGTATATTTCCTAATTTGGGAACATAAAGAATTGTAGTTCGGACTGAAGAGTACATTAATGAACCAATGCAAACAGGCACTTCTTCGATTTCTGACAATCGGGTGTATTTCTGACTCACTTCGTAGTTCTTGGTACTGTCGCTAGGGGCTCTCCTGCCAATCGCATAGAATGTTTGGGTCATACACTAAAGCACTTAATTTTTCCTGATGAAAACTCAGTGTAAAAGAGAGCTAAAAATAATTTCTCGTTGTGAGAACAATGAAAGACATATTCATACACACAATGATTCTGATGTTTAGTGTGTTTTTCCTATTTTTGCCGCACATTTTTGATGGGTCAGGCCATTGAGACCTGGGTTGGCGTGTTGCCAGACATGGCCACACCCATACTTTGCCTTTGGCCGAAACAGGTTAGCTAGCATGTCAAGACAGAAAATGAACATTTTAATTTTAGAGTAAACAAATGCCAATGTAGAGTTCTACCCCAGTCCTGTGTTTTCAATCAAAACTTTGTGTTCTACTTTTCACTACCATGGAAAACTATACATGCTTTCATTCTGAAAAACAATTGAGGTTCACCTATATTGTTCATATATCTGACCCTGGCCTATATCTTTCAGGCAACCTTTGCTGGAAGTTAATGTGGACCCATACCAAAAGACCATGTTTGCCGCAAGCTTGCAGCAAACATGCCGCAGGAGTTTGCCGCTACCCGCAACTCAGCCGCACACAACCTTGCTGCAACACTGAAGTTTGCAGGAATGTTGCGGCAAACTTGGTGATTGAAAAAGTGTTTGCGGGAAAGTTGCAGGAAACTTTATTGATGAAAAAGTGTTTGCGGGAAAGTTGCAGGAAACTTTATTGATGAAAAAGTGTTAACGGGAAAGTTGCATTAAACTTTATTGGTGAAGTGTTCTCAGGAATAGGTGAAAAAGTGCTTGCAAGAAATTTGCAGGAAACAATGTTTAAAGTGTTAGCATTAAGATTTTGACAATGTTAGAAATTGTGAAATTGTTTTTTATTTTCTAAATTTCAAAGAAACCTCAAATCCCAGAACCCATGAGGGCAGTTACTTATTAAAGATAACTTACCTAAATGTGACCTACTGTTGGGTAAGTTACATTGTTTCAGATATTTTCTTCATTATTTCTGTTCTTATAATTTTTCACTTCTATTTATCAGTTTACTATCATCATCATGTCTCAAATTTCTGTCTTATCAGCCTCCGTTTTAGCTTGGCCTTCTTCTTTCCTGCTTCTATTGATTCTAATTGCAGTCAGCAGTGCAGCCAACAACATTGAACTTCCTGGTTGGCAAGAATGTGATGACCAGGTTGGGCATCATGGCTTTGTAATTTATCAGGTTAGTATGTAACAAGCTGTGGCAGTGCTTATTAACAAAATCACAGCATTTGAAGAGCAATATGCTCATGATTTTTGTAACATTTAGCCTTCCAAGCTATTTCATTTTTCTTTTCACGACTTTAAGTTTGAAAATATTATGTTAGTTTGTTTGTTGATACGTCATGCATTATTTCCAAGTAGTGGTAACATTTTCACATACTGTTCAAATAACGCTTGTCATGGCAATAAATCATTTATGATTCATACTCTTTCTGGTTCACAGATATTCATTCCACTATGACAAAGATGAGGTCGTCTACGCCTTTCGGCTGATGGATGACTTTAGGCAAGAGGACCTCAAAGTACTGGAGTAATTCCATCTTGTGTATAGGTACGCCAATGATTTACGGTAGTCAGTGAAAGGGTTTAGCCCCCTTCATTGAGGATGCCATGAGAACTTGATTCATCTGTCTATCACACATTCCTTTTTTGTTCATGTCACTTAAGACAACTTTGGGAACTAAGTATTGCAGTTGTCGTTTGTATAATATGGATGGCTCAAGACGAGGTCTTCATTTTATTACATTGTTATGTTTAAGTTCTATTTATTATTTGTCTTCAAAAGCTTGTATTAAAATGTTCTACTTGTCATACTTGTCATCAATACATTTTTTTGTCTTTAATTCTTATTTAATGTAATTGATTTTGACAACGTTTTAAGTCAGTCGCAAACATCATGTTAACAAAAAAACACAAAATAATTTCAGTAATTTGCTCAACCAATTATCAGATTTCAACTTTCGTAACGGCAAAATCTTTAAAACGACACCTTATTCATTTTTCCTTGAGTAATTCTAATTCAATGCAAATTTGAAATGGCAAAATTGTACGTGCTCACTTTTCTTTGTTGGCTTTGGTGAAGGTCAATATAATCCTTGCACAGGAGCGTCCAATCGTACTTTTTTGCAAATTATTTATCCAGGGCTCGACATAACGAGCTGCAGGTCGCATTTGCGACCTGAAATTTGGAAATGCGAGCTGAGATTTTCGTCAGCTCGTATCAAGTCGCAAAATGCGACCTGGAATTTCCAACGAATGCGAGCTGAGTTTTTACACTTCTCAACAGATACCTGGCAAATACAAAGCAGCTCTTGTTAATCCAACCGTTAATTGTTTGGTTGTTGCCAAATCCAAGTTCAAAAGAACGCTAACCAACAACAGCTCTCCCGATGACTTGTAAGCAAGTCGCGTGAACATGGGATATGCAGAATCGATCTTTGACGCGTTTCATTGGCTAACACTTTCGGCCACTTTTGTAAATTCCCGGATTCGCCGAAGAAAGTTTCGGGCCACTGCTTAACACGTGAAAAC
>NMRA01000326.1:153891-213380 GCA_002633005.1 Phoronis australis
AATAAAATGGCTGCCGAAGGCAGTGCACATTTGAAATAACTCGGCACAAATTAAAGAAAACTTCCGAATCGATGAATGCGGTATATCTGTGAGAGTTAAATCGAATCCTATTCAGATCATAACTTTGAAGTGGAATAATTCGGTGAGTACAACAGCAAGTCGGTTTTATGCTTAGGCGGACGAACATTGGGTTCCCCAGTATACAACAAGGTATGACACTCTCGACAAGGAATTCCAGGGATGCAATGGTTTGTTAAAACCCTGTTTGTGTAAATTTATTGAGTTTTGTATTTAATATGGATGGCTGAAGTGAAGCACTCGTGGAATTCCTTGTCGAAAGTGTAATGCCTTGTGGCCCTTGTAGTATTGTAATAGTGTATTGAGGATGATCAGAAGCTGAGGACGCCTGTCGTCCCACCCGGACCAACGGCAATGGCCCTAGGCAATTACATCGCTCTGAATGCCGCAGGCATTCAGGAGCGATAGAACATCCCCATGAAAAGTTACTCATTTCAAAATACAGCAAATATAGTTGACTAAAACATGTATGTATGCACATGGAGTTATAATTAACAAGTACCATGACTCTAGGTACAATTTAGTCAATATGGACATTCACCACCGTCCTACTGGCACATAGGACGGTGCAGCTCCTATGTGCTTCAAGTTCATACGCTGGAAGCTTTTCGGCGAATCATGCCTTGCAATGACAAAAACATCAAAGTCACATTGTTACAAATACCTTTTGCTCTCAAAGGGACACCTTAGGAGGCCGTTAATGTATGTAATTCCTTCCTCCCATTATCAAACTTTTTCTTCGAGCAGTCCCTCATTCAGTTCCCCAAATCGATAACTCACCATTTTTAACACTGCGTGCCAAGTGGTATGACGTCATATCTTCTGGCGCGCGCAGGATTTTGCCTGTCAGATATTCGCACCCCGGAACTGCCTAATAGAATCTGGGAGAATTTTAGGGGGGAGCATGACCCCTTGGCCCCCCCTCTAAATCAGCCACTGAATTCTGAAAATTAATCAGATCTAGTGTGATGTCCGATGCTTAACAAAAATCTTTGTGTACCCCAGACAGTGACCACCATCTCTAGGTGGCCCAGGTAGAGACAGTGTAGCTGCTATAGGTGCTTCATACGCTGGAAGCTTTTCAGCGAATTATGCATTACACTGACTAAAACATCAAAGTCACATTGTTATGAATACCTTTTGAGGGACACCTTAGGACACCGTCGATGGCCTTAATTCCTTCCAACTAGAACAAATACTCCTGTTATCAAAGGTTTTCTTTGAGCGGTCCCTTGTTCAGTTCCCAAAATTGGTAACTTGCCATTTTTACACTCCAAAGACCAGAGGATGTGACGTCATACTACCTGCCGTGTGCAGTATTAAAAATGGACTGTTTCTGATTTTGGGAACTGAATGAAGGACTGCTCGAAGCAAAAATTTGATAATGGGAGTATTTGTTTGAGTTGGAAGGAATTAAAGACATCGACGGCCTCCTTAGGTGTCCCTCTATGCGCAAAAGGTACTTATAACAAGATGACTTTGATTTTTAATCGGTGTCAGGCATAATTCTCTGAAAGGCTTCCAGTGTATGAAGCTCCCACTGGTCAGCTAGAGATGGTGGTAACTGTCTATGTGTCACTCCATGGTGACAAAGCACTAAAATAGTGTAAAATCAATGAAGAAGTTTGTCATGTGCAGTCAAAATTTTTCTTGTGAATATCTTCTTAAACTTGATTAACTTCTGTAACATTCTGTCAGTTTTAGTTTGCTTTTGTTCACACTATGTGTCCACCATAATTGTACACTGAAGAGCAGAGTGCTTGATCATTAAAGCTGTTTCAGACGGTGACCATGCCATAGGCCCCCTATACACCGGAAACTTTTCTGCAAATTCCATCTTACTCTGGCTAAACTGTCAAAATGTTACCATTCCAGTGTAGAGGGACACCTTTGTGTGCCATCAATTTCTTTAGATCCTTCCAACTCAAACAAATACTTTGACAATCAAGATTTGTTTCTGCTGTATTGTTTCATTTATCAAAAAATTGTTGAATTTGCCATTTTTCTGCACGGGTGGCATATGATAGTAGAGATCCTGGTTGACAGATACAGTCTGATGTTTTAAGTAATGACCATATGGCTCAGTGATATTGTTATAGGCTGACTCTATTCCATGTCTTTGTAGGTCTGAAGCCAGTGTGGGAGAGTTGAGGAACTAGTCTGAACTGTTTTTTGTTTGTGCATCAAAATGCCAATAATAAAGCGCAAGCAGAGCAACAAGCTCGACACCATCGCTCTGACCGATTTTGGTGTAGAGGAAAATGTGGACAAGTCTGAGATCAAATGGGTTCACAAAGAGTGGGTGAGGCGGACGTTGCGTATCTGTGCCTTGCTCAGCCTGGTCTCAGTCTGTTGTAACACGCCAAAGACATTCTCTGACCCACAGCTGGAGCAGCTACAGTTTGTTACCTTTGTTGTAGACCTTCTAGTCACATTCCTCTTCACAGCCGAGATGATCGCCAAGATGCACATCAAGGGACTCATTAAGGTGGATACTATTTACGTAATACAGTGGTCTATTCAACATGCAGGGAACAAATATTTTTTTTAAATGTGTTTGCATCTGGAGATGGTATGTTGAATGTGCCCGACACGTTAATGGTATTTAAAGTGAAACATGAGCTAGAAGTAATGGTGCATCGCCCAAGTCTTATTCTGTTTTGAGTCTAACATTATTTATTATTGCTAGTGTTACACCCTCTCGTAATGGTACGAGGGGTAGACCTGTCTATTGAGCAATGCTACGAGGGGTAGACCCATCTTTTGAGTAATGCTGCGAGGTAGAACCATCTATTGAGTAATGCTATCAGGTTAGGCCCATCTATTAAGCAATGCCCCGAGGTATTTGGCACTGTGTACTTGGTGCTGTGTACTTGACACTGTGTGGTTGGTGCTGTGTGCTTGGCGCTGCGTGCTTGGCGCTGTGTGCTTGATACTGTGTGGTTGGTGCTGTGTGCTTGGCGCTGCGTGCTTGGCGCTGTGTGCTTGATACTATAACCTAAAAAAATTTGATGTAGATTGAATTTTTACCAAACCATATCTTAAGACTGTCACTGCACTTGCAAAACCACGCATTTCTAAAATAAGTGATTTTTTTAGAAAATTTGTTGCCCGAATACTCCTAAACTAAGTTGTAGAATGTAGTTGTTAGTAACAGTTAATGTTGAGTCCACCTTTTGGTTAATGAGCTGGCTGTATTTGTAGGGTGAAGCACCTTACCTTAGAGACAGGTGGTGTCAGTTTGACTTCATCATGGTCCTCTTGCACTGGATATCTGTCATCTTACAAGTGAGTCATTTTTCCATTTTACCCGTTACTAGGTGTGACAGCTCTTCAGATTTTTCTGTGTTAGAGGAAGTGAATCATTGTTTTCTTCTGTTCACAGCCCATCAGATCTCCCTGTCTTTAAGTGGCATTAAGCCAACATTGCTTTTTATCACAAACGGGTTTTGAATTTGATCTCTTATAATTGTTACAAATATAGTTAAATTTCAGGTGATTTCAGGGCTTCCAAAGATCTGACAAATAAAATGCAAAACTAGCTTAATTTCAGGTTACGGCATGACCTGAAATGTTATGACCTTGGTCATAATGACCTTGGTCATATGACCTTGGTCATTTTTCCCAAGCCCTGAGATCACTTCTAAACTGAGTCAGAAACAAGATAAGACCAATTTTTAATGCTTAAATGGTCTAAATTAATTTTTACAGAAGCACAGATATAATCTTGTGCATCTTTAACTGACGGCTTGGATTCAATGACTTTTAATTATTGTAAAGGTTTGTTACTAAGGCCATCTTCTTGCAGGTGTTCGAGATAAGTGAAGCGATTCCTCGCTATTCTTATTGGTCAGTTCTGCGCTCTCCGCGTCCATTAATCCTCATTAGAGCTTTCAGAATCTTCCTTAAACTGCAACTGCCGAAAACACGTATTCAACAGATTTTCAAGTAAGTGCATTATTGGTATCCCAATAACTTTTGCTTAAAAGTTTCTTCCGTGTTTATTTGCTAATAATTCCATGTGGAACTCCTGCTGTGAAGAGGTTGACTCTTGTACTTACTGCATGAGATTATCAGGTTTCTCAGGATAGTTGTTTGGTTGTTTTGGTGGTTGCGTATTTTTGTTGGTTGAACTGTTATAGGATTCTAGACATTAATTGACTGCTATTTCAGTATGGTATCTGCGTGAAGACTCTTTTAAACATGCTACTTTAATCTAGTCTCAGTTTAAAATGCACAATTTGTCTACCTGTGTCATCAGTTTAAAATGAGAGGTTTGTGTGCTAGTGTTCTCAGTTAAAAATGCA
Source organism: Phoronis australis (assembly GCA_002633005.1). Classification (NCBI taxonomy): domain Eukaryota; kingdom Metazoa; phylum Phoronida; family Phoronidae; genus Phoronis; species Phoronis australis. The sequence continues at coordinate 158,277 of NMRA01000326.1, forward strand.
TGATTTTTGTGCTTGTGTCCTCAGCTTAGTAAGCGCCAAATCTGAGCCTGATCAGTGTAGCATGAAATTTCCTGGTTTGCAAGACCCTGTCCTCAGTATCTGTAGAACCCATTTATCAGTAAAGTGTATTGCTGTAGTATGCAGTCTCATACTAGTGAGGCCCATGCTTGAATCATGTGTTTACTAGCCGACTATGAACTGTCAGTTCTGAGTACAAAACGAGGATATTCTTGTGGAAACTACTCTCAAGTTTTGCTTTACAGGCGATCAAGTCAACAAATCTGCAACGTGACCATCTTCTTCTTATTCTTCATGTCCTTGTTTGGCATTCTGGGAGTTCAGTTCTTCGGTGATGTTCAGAACCATTGTGTCACCAAGGACACAGATCCTGAGTAAGTGTCACTCAACTGATGTCCATGGCAGTCACTGTGCCACAAAGGACACAGCTCCAGAATCATAGTCACTCAACCTCAGTCATGAGGACTTCATTTAGCTTGTGATCCCTGTTGGTTTACTAGATCCTGGAGTATTAACCTATAAACACATCCCTTGTTTGACTGACTGTTAAGTTGTTTTATTACTTCTTCTGCAACGATATTGTCATGTAACCGCACCATTGGTGAGCTGAACTGTGTGGACTTTTGGGTGCTGAACAGTGTTTACTGTCTGTGCTAGGCAGTGTGGATTGTCTCTGCAAAGAAGGCATATGATGCCAGTCTCATCCTGTAGTATCCGTCTCATAGTGTACCTTGTCTCATCCTATGTTGGGTATTTGCAGCGAGCCCAAGCTGGAGAACCTACAGATTCCTGATACCTACTGTACTAATGACAGTGACCCCAGCTCTGGTAGCTATGTGTGTCCAGGTAACCTCACCTGTGTCTCTCTCCGCCTCAACAGGTCCCAGGTGGGATTTAATGGCTTTGATAACTTTGGTAAGTCATTTGTTGATCTCTCTGATACATTTCTTTTTTGATAGTGTTTTTGTTTATAATCTCATTATGATCATAGAGTGTAACTTAGGTAACTTTGTTGCCATGGATCAAAATTCTTAGCTATCCTTTCAAAACTAATTTCAAACCCATAAAAGGATGTTTTTGAAATCATTGTTCATCTCAGAAATATGTAATTTTCATGAAAAACCATTCTCACTCATTTGCATTTTTTTGATCATATGTAAACTGTGATTTTTGTGGGGGAATGCTATAACTTCAATTTCTATGCTGTCTTTTGGTACAGTTTAGTGTTTTATTTCTAGCCACCAGTTTCTTCACTGTCTACGAAGCAGCGTCACAGGAGGGCTGGGTGTTCATCATGTATCGCATGCAAGACTGCCTGCCCCCATGGAGATCTGTCACTTATTTCTTTGCTCTTATCTTCTTCCTAGCTTGGCTAGTCAAGGTAAACACTTACACTGTATTGACAAGTAACTCAGTATCGCTGCATTTCACTTGTAGCATCTTCTGTAGCAACAGTGTTTTCCTGGAAATTTGGAAATTTGTGACACTGGAAATTGTGATATCGTGCAGTGTCTTAACGTAGTCTTGGCATGGTCAGTCTTGTTCTGTGTCAAATATCCTGTTATGCATATGCTCATCACTTTATGTTAACCAATGTTTCAGAATGTCTTTATTGCCGTCATCATTGAGACATTTGCTGAGATCAGAGTACAGTTTCAACAAATGTGGGGATCAAGGTCGAGTGCGGCGGATTCTGACTCATCGCAGGTAATGTCAACAGCCATACTCAGGTTGCATTAACAGTTGGTAGAATAAAATGTGCATATAGTGTTGGTAGTCTGCTTGTAGTGTTGGTTTGGTGCGTGTAGTGCTGGTAGCATATGTGCAGTGATGGTAGTGTGCGTGCGGTGTTGGTAGTTAGCATGTAGTGCTGGTAGTTTGTGTGCAGTGTTGGTAGTTAGCATGTAGTGCTGGTAGTTTGTGTGCAGTGTTGGTAGTTAGCATGTAGTGCTGGTAGTTTGTGTGCAGTGTTGGTAATGTGAGTGCAGTGTTAGTAGTTTGCAAGCAGTGTTGCTAGCATGTGTGCAGTGTTGGTTGTATACAATGTTTAAGTTAGCCCAAAATATCCACACTTGCCCTCAGCTCAGTTTCTCACTCTTGTATACTCATAAACTTGTCTAGTATGATCTGGCTGCTGGTTAAAAGCCCATCATACTTGAATTGGCCTCTATTCCTCAGCAACACCAGTTAAGGCTGAGATGTGGCTAGGTTCATAGTAATGTGTTACTTTGTGTGTGCGTGTGTGTGCTTCTACATGACATTTTTGCTTCACACAAGAACAAGAAAGTTTGTATTGAAATAAACAGCTCATTTTCTGTTTTGAATGCATCATTATGAACTGCGTTCTCAGCACTATCTGTTTCTCTGATGTGCCCAACACTGTCATGCAGGTGCTAGAGAATGAAGGTGACACTTGGAAATTAGTGGCTGTGGACGAGAATAAGCCCCGTGGCCTGGCGCCAAACTTCCTACAGCAGCTGGTCAAGATGTCCTTCTTCCAAACTGTAGTTCTGTTGATGGTGCTGGCAGATGCCATCATTGCCGCCTGTCGCTACTACAACCACAGAAAGTCACCCTCAGACAACCAGATGGAGAGTCTGTACTACGCACAGGTCAGCAGTCTCAATTACTTGACATCTGTTGATGCTAGTGCTGCTATGCTAGAAACTTTTAAGATGACATACATCAGCTAGTGTCCTGTGTAAAATACTTGCAATAGTTTTGCTGGGGTCTCATGAAGTGTTGGTGAAGTTTTGTGTTGTCTCACTTTTCAACTGAATCTATGATTACTGTTCATTAATCATATTTTAACGACAACAGTTCACGCATTTTATGTGCTGGTAAGTAGAACAAAACTGGGCAACTTAGTGTGAAAATGTTGATTTCATTATTATAATGGCATTGTAAGATTACTGTTAAAAGCATTACAATATGCGTAATTCAAAGCATTGATGTATATAACTGAAGGACACTGGCCATAGCCATGATGTCATGGAGTGCACTCGGTCATGTTTGTGCAAACATGCCATCCATTACTTATGTTCACTGTATTCCACTGCAGATTGGCTTCACAACCTTCTTTGCACTAGAGTGCCTACTCAAACTTTGGTGCCTGGGCCTGTCTGCGTACTTCCGGCGGTCAGCTCACATCTTTGAGTTCACAATCGCCATCGGCACTGCTCTACACTGCATCCCGCAGCTCTACCGATCATGGTTCACCTACTTCCAAGTGATCCGTGTCATTCGCCTGATCAAAGCTTCACCCATGTTGGAGGACTTCTGCTGGAAGGTAGTAACTAGTTAATTGGTTCTTGGGATAGGTAATTAGTCATAGTTTTTGCTTACTTATTTATTAAGATGGTTATAAGTGATGGATATCATCAGCTTTAAGGTACATGTGACCTTATTGAATTTGTCATCCCACAATTCATCAGTCTACATAAAATGCTGCCCTTTTTTCTCCCGTGTGTGTATATGTGTATATGTATATTTAAGTTGTCATTTATAAGTTGTTGTTTTATGCGTAACTCGTACTTAAAAGCTGACCCCGTCATACAAACTGATGCAAGAAAGAGGTGTCATATAATTTTGTCGTCACCACGTTTAACTGAAGAGTAAGTTTCAGATGCCATTTAATTATCCCTTGCTGAGGGTATACAGTTCATTGCATGCTTGTTTTTGAAAAGTGCCATCGAGAAAAAAATACTCAGTTGAATACTGGGTTTATCGCTTGTTTGTAACTTATTCTGTATGAAAAATGTTTCCAATGGGAAATTGTTACAAATCTCCTTTAGCTGAAGCTGTGGAGAGCTTAAGAATGAGGTTTGGTCACGGACACTCCAAATTTTAGTTGTCATAAATAAGCAATCATTTCTTTTCTCCGATGCCATTATTTTACCTCATTTTAATATAAATTCTTGAATTAAAGTAAGAGATAGTGAAGGATGAGTTATTTCTTATATTGTGATGCAAAATGATTAGATATGACATGTGTATGTTGTTTTGAAAAGCAGTTGAAACAACCAATCACTCTGTCTCCCTCAGATAATCTCATTCTTTCATATCTCGGTCTATCCCCCAAGTACATCTCACTCCTCTTGCTTCATCTCCCTCACTCCTTCATTTCTCACTGTGTTTCTCCGATGTATCTCACTTCGTCATTTCTCACTGCCTCCCTCAGATATATCTCACCCCTTTATTTCTCTCTATCTCCCTCAGATGTATCTCTCTCCTTCTTATCTCACACTGTCTTTCTCAGATATATTTCAGTCCTTCATATCTCACTCTGTCTTCCTCAGATATATTGCTCTCCTTCATTTCTCAGTTTGTCTCCCTCAGATATTTGGACCAGGCAAGAAACTGGGAAGTCTCATCCTCTTCACCATGTGCCTACTCATCATCACATCCAGCATCTCACTGCAGCTCTTCTGTTTCATTCAAGACTTTGACAAGTTTGAGGACTTTCCCCGGGTGAGTGTGACTGTGACCTAGTTATGTAGGTTGAGCATGAAGTTTGTGTGTGTACATTTAGTAGTAATGCTATTCCTTTTTAATGTGTGAGATTATTCAACATTCAGTTTCTGCAAAAGATATGTCGTGACAGTGTTTTAAACATTTCGTTGTGTAAAGTACATTTAAATTAATTTGCTCTACCAAAATTTAATATACAAAAAATTAAATGAATCTTAAAGTATAAAATAGCTCCCCTGCTTCCTCTCAAATGACAAGTTTTTCTGTAGTTGTTTTCCGTGAAATTAATTTACTATAATTGTTTAATTGTTCTGCTTAAAACATTAAGTTAAGAATGTACATTTTTTAAACACTTGGAAACAATCCATAGTGCTGAAGTAAAAAATGCTGACTACACCTGACTACACTCAGTGTCGACTACTCTTAATGTTGACTACACTCAGTGTCGACTACACTCAGGTTTGACAGCACAACGTGCTCACTACACTTATTTTTTAATAGACTTAGTGTTGACTACACACTACATCGACTGCACTCAGTGTTTACTACACTAAGTAGTGACTACACTCAGTGTTGACTGCGTTCTTTGTTAACTACACTCACTGATGCTCTCATTCGGTGTTGACTACACTTTTTGTTGACGTCATTTAGTGTGTAATATAGGTCATGAGCTTTTCTTGTGTTGGCATACAATGTAATGTTTACTGAAGCTGCTTCTCTTTTCACTACTGACTTGCCAACACTCACTTGGAATAGAGGAGTAACCCTTGAATTGAACTAAAACATTGTTGACGCATAAGCAAAATAAATATCCTTAAGAGGAAAGGAAAGACTGAACCTGTTTTTCTAGGTGGTTTGTGATGGAGTTTGAATTTTGTGTTTTCAGGCAGCCAAATTTCTGGAAATGCAATTAGTTTATAATTATAGTGTAACTGCTGCAAAATCATGCTTACGAGTGTCAAAAGTGTTTAGAGTTGTTCTCAATTACAAGGTTGTAATACATGGTTTGGATTTGGAAAGTGACTTGCATCTGGGTGCATTTGTGTAGCTCCACCTGTTGTTGTGTTAATATTCAAGGATGCTAGATGTGCTCTACTTTTAGCCTTTGACAAGTCTTTTGTTACTCATTCATTTGTGTGCAGGAATCCATAGTCTGTTCATAATGTTCAAAGTTGTAGACCTTGTCATAAAGGTACATGGTAAGGAATAGTCATCACCACTACCTTTTGACCACCAAGCACCCTCTGTTTTCAGAGAAATAGACATACATGACCGATAGAGGCCAGAACCAGTTAATTTTCACATAGTTTCATCTATGTAAGTCCTAGTCACCTTGTTTGCCATTTTAGTTTTTCATGAGGTGGTCATTGTCTGTTGATCAATTTCAAGGTGACTTTGAAGCTGGACAGAAAGGTGTTCTGTGGAATGGGCTTACACTAGATGAGAAGGTGTCGACTGTCACTCTCATTCACATTCATTGGCAGGGGCTAGAAGTTGAGAAAGAATTTTTAGGCTTTTTTTCAAAAGGTCTTGGTGAAATTTAAAGTTTCTGGTGTAAGACACTGCTATGACTGCTTAGTCGCTTCCTATGTTGCTTAGAGGTGGAGAGGGCCTACCTGTGACCCTTACTGACAATGGTAGGTGCATGTAGCTGGAGCCGTCACGGCTGTTTGTGGATTTGGAATGTCAGTCTTTTTCTGTTACATATGGCTATCACTCCTGTGACTGCGGTCCAATTCTACTTCAGTTTACTTCATGTCGTGATCTTTTGGTTCGCTCATTGCCACTTGTTGTGTCATTAATAATGGAGTCATTCATTGGGCTGACTGAGCTTTAGAAGTCAAATTGTCATGCCAACAGCTCATTTGCTAGGAATCACTATAATGGGTTGTTCGTGTACACCCTGTGTCCATGAGCAGATCAGCTCAGTTGCCTGTCATTCTCTTAAGAGGCTGTGGTTCATCATAGTAAAGATTTATAGTGCCTTTTTAGATCCTGGCACCATGCACACCTCATTCACCATCTGATGGAACAAGTAGCGCTCTCAAATATTCACCAATTTGTTTCATCAAGTGTTACTTGATATCTTCAAATTGAGACATTTGTATCCCAGCACTTGTTAACCAGGGTACTGAAAAATTCACAAGCCACCCTATTAAATTCTGTGTCCTGGCCTATGAATCCAGTAGTTGGACTAAGGAAACAATACAGCTGGGACCTAATCTCTTGACACCGCCCATTACTCTTATGGAGTAATTGTGAATCTCAGGTATAGACCTTCAGCTGGGTGTGAGTAAAATATTCTTACTACAAATGGTGGCTCCTGCCAGATCAATGTACAAGCATGAGCAACTTCAGGATTTAGCAGCTTTGATGTAGTATTTATGAATCTGGCCTCTGAATTGTTTTCCCATGTTGTGAATTGTATGTTTACAATATAAAATCTAAGTTATTTCATCCTGCTATAATGAGCCCTCAAAGTTGTTAAGCATTTAGCCATGGTCTAAAGAAACTTCATCCTATAGTCAGTATAGTGTGGCTGTGAAAGAATTTGTTCTAATTTAATGTTTTGTTTTCAACATCTTTTATTTTTGATTTGTTTACCACATTGTGTTGTTGTCTTGCATTGATTGACTTCACGTTGTTCAACATACAAACACATTATACAACTATGTGCTGTGTTGTTTTATTTTATGATTTATCAGTATGTTAGTTTGTGTTTGCTTTCACCTCAACTTGCCTTTGCTGTTGTTGTCCGTGGTCTAGGCGTTTTACTCAATGTACCAGATCCTGACCCAGGAGGGATGGGTGGAGATTCTGGACGAGACCATTTTTGCCGTCTCCAAAACGGATCCCAACGCTCAGTTCTTAGTCGTTCTCTTCTTTGTTGCCAACCATCTCCTTGTCGTTGCGGTGAGTTCACGCACTCGGCCAGTGGGTGCTGTGGTCATTACACCTGCTCCTGTGGCATGGCATGTTTTACAGCTTACGTGATGCCTTGTTGCTGCAATGTTTAGCTGTTGCAGTCCTTGCAACGCACTCTTTACCTTCTAACCAATCACAGCGCTATGGCTAACTCTGGGAAGGACTTCAGTATGTTTGTGCTTTTGGTTGACAACCTTTCTGGACTTCTTTTTGCAAGTGTTCATTAATTTCCTTGCATTTTAAACCGCTGAAATAAAAACAGTCTTACCTAGTTCAAGTCCTTCCCAGATCACCTTTACACAGAACATTTTCTTGTTAGATAGTTTATATTGTAGATTTGTTAACTTATTTGTTCTTGTGTATGAAACTGTAGCATCTGTTGTCTAAGACTCGTAAGCACTGCATGTTGTTACCTTGGTAACCTTTCAACAGCACACCTTGCACATGTGTTTTTCTCTGTATTTGTCCGTCAGTATGTTTGATTATCTGTACGTGTGGGTGGTGAATGTTTTTGTCTGAGTATAACAGACAACATCTCTGATCTCCTTTTAGAGACCTCTCAGAAGCCTTTGATCATGTCAATCACGCAGTGTATCTGTCTCGCGTTGAGTGATGTGTTCACATAACAGTTGTATGTATTTTCCGTTTTTCTCCTATTTGTCTCTCCCATCTTCCACAGGCCTTCTTCTCTATGTTTCAAATCTTAACACAAAAAGGCTGGATTGAGGTTATGTACACAACCATGCTGGAGACACAACAGCAAAACCTGGCGGCACCTTTCGTAGCCGTTTATTTCATTATATACCACCTGCTTGTAACACTGGTGAGTACTATCCAAAGTTACACCTCAACTGTAGTAGCTTGCCACAGTGGTCATCCTATCCTTGTATGTATCTGGAGAACACATACTTCTCCACTACCAACATTGCCGGGTCACACTAACTCATTTTAGAGTGCTAAGTGATATGATGGACTAGAAATATGTTCTTCTGTTTTTTATAAAAGAAGGTCATTGAAGGGAACAGTAGCAAAGAATTTCTTTTTAATTATACTTAGACTGGAAAATTTGGATCAAAAGTTAAAGAACAGAATTGGGGATTCTTGTTTTTTTTCGTTTGAACTTTGTTACCTACACAATGTTCCTAATCACGGATTTCTTGCCGGTCCCAAAAGTTGCTAAACATGCTGATAAAGAAGTGATGACCATTCTTTGAGTTGATGTCCTGTTTTGTCATGTTAGAACAGAATGACACGTCATAACTTGTTTACCGTTACTTCATTGATACACATTGTTTTTAAAATGCATCTTTAAAACACTGGATTGTTGTTAATGCATACATCTATATCTACCGGGTATATATGTGTATATATACATGTCCGTGTACATGTATAGCTATATATATATATGGCCCAGTTAGGCATGTTGTGCATTGTTGCGCGTACTTTACTGTTTCTACTTGATCCTAAATCTCATGTTAACCAGGATAGGATGATGTTGCTGATCCCCTCTGCTGTCTCAAACTGACTCTCTCTTTCTCTCTCTCTCTTTCTCTCTCTCTCTCTCTCCCCCCTCTCTCCCTTTTTCTCTCTCTTGTTACAGTTGACCTGAACATAAGTCACTGTACAATTTTGACTTTAAAAACGTCATGTCTTAGTGCTTTCAATCTAAGTTAACTTTTTACTTGAATCTTGCGTTTTTATTTATTTACACGCTTGAGCTCTATCTTTAGCAAAAAACTACTGTTTGAGTTAAAAACTGAATTTAGTTAAATTGACTACTTGTGTCCTGTTTAAGAAAGGAATGACATCTTATTAAAATGATTCTCAAAATTTCATACATATATTGTCAATGGAAGTTCATAGAATGGATTAAGTGTTGATTCTTTAGTCGTTTAGTACTGTCTTCATAATTGTAAATTAAGTGTAATGAATTGTTGTTGATATATTTGAAGATTTAAAATCATGCCATTTCCTATTTGATTAGATTGTCAACCACTTTTTTGTATTTTTAATTTATCCTTTTGGTGCTGGTTAAATTCAGTACTTGTCCAAGTTACTGCCGGGGACATATAATTTGAGTAAATCAAGGGGGTGGACATTGAACCGAGCACCTGTGCATAAAAATGAAATTTTTGAAAGTGGGAGCTTACACAAATGGTTGAGCTACATAGACGTTGGACTTAACGTATAAGAGTCAGGTAAAAGATTGCAAATTCTGGACAATGTAGAAGGAAGTTACAGCCCAGAAGGGAGCGACCTCGCACTGTAGTTCAGTAGCGTCACCAAGTTTTTTCTGCAGCGCATTTCCAAATCATCAGGTGCAAACGTTACAGCTATGTTGTGCTCTTGCGAATGCTTTCAAAGTTTTTTTAGCACATAGTTACAATCAAGTGAGACGAATTAAAAAAGGTCATTGAGCATGATGATGTTAGAATACAACTCACGGAGCATAATAATAATAATACAACTCATTGAGCATAATAGTACACGTGAGACGGAAGAAGCGTATTGTGTCTCCTTCAGTTCTTCTGAATTGACAGATTTATGTTAGCCATTACCTGTGCTTTTGCACAGGTAGCAGCTAGTGGGAAACGGCGACAGGAAATAGCTACACCTAAGAGTGAACCGATCAAATGTTCATCGCAAGAGACAGGAATACTTCTTGAAGAGACCGTGTTCAAAGCTTCAAGCGGAATTTCTGTCACCTGTCAGATAAATAATTTAGTTTACTCAAGGAAGAGTAAAAATTTTTAATGAGGCATCATTAATTTTGGCGGCGACAGGCCCGATGAATTATATACGTGATAGAAGCCGGAGGGAGTGAAATTAAGCCGACGGAGTGACGTCACCCAGGCCATTGAGCCGACCGACTGATGTCACCAAAGCCAGTACGAAATTGGCCACCCTCCCTCTGCGTCCGCGAAAAAACGGCCCGCGAGAAAAAATACAACTCTTCGAATCCAAATAGGGGCCGGTGCAATACCTGGGACCAAGGTGGTGCCGAAATGCACGCAACAAGGTCTGTAGTGGAGCGGGGGAGACGGAGTTTGTGCAAACGATGCATTTTATATAATTGATAACTCTAAGGTATGTGAGTTGCAAACTTTATGGGAGCTCAAATTCTGATGAAATGGATGTTTGCACTGGCTTTTAAAAGGAACTTTTTGTTGTACGTTTTGGGGGTGGGCAGTAGCTGGACAAGTACAGTGTATTAAGTACCCTTCCATTTCCAAACACTGGTACCCCTGTCTACCTTCACTTCTATCTTTATCCTTGGTTACTATTCCCTTACCCGCTGTTCCTTTCACTTCCTTACATCTGCCGGTATGTTTTGTTCTTCTGTGGGCCACATGCCTAAAGATTGTCTTATCATGACAATTTTTTTTCAATATTTTTTTGAATTTCAGTTTGCAGCATGCTGTTGTGTTTTCTGTTGTTTTTGTTTCACGCCTTTGACTATGATTTCAGACCTGTTGGTCAAATTGTTGTCTGGTTACACAGATCTTTCTGTTTGTGTTTTAAAGTGTTGTGGCATATCGTATCACTCCAGCCAGCAGAGTGGTAGAAGGTACTCACCTGTATGATGTGCTTATCTCTTGCCTCCTTCATCATGGCTATCTTTTGTGTTTAGTCAAACTCTTGATATCCTGATACAGATTTATCTGGTGCTTTCTTAGCAGTGCGTAATATTGGTCAGCTTTGTCAAGCATTAACTCATAGTTTTGATCAAGTTCTGAAAACATTTAGATGTTTTATTTGAGGGCTGTTCCAGTAAAATCCATGTGGGAGGGGAGGGGTGGCAGTAGAAATAAAAATTCATGGGTGGTGGTCTTCGGAAAAAAACTCAAATTATGGGTGGTCATTCCTGTAAGAAGTGATGCATTACAAATGGGTGGTATTTCTTGACCTGTTAATGTTGACAGGTTGGTATTACTTCAGCCATCAAAACTCAAAAAAATGCAACTGGCATATATCCTAACTTATCTCAATACAAAAAAGCCCATATTGCCAGTGAACAGAGTGCAATATGTTTAATAAGCCATTAATCAAGTCATGGGCAACTTGACTTGAGCTAAGTGTTTGTCTGCAGTCCTACTGAATTAAAAAGTTATGCAACACTAAACTGGTGATGATTTTTAAATAAAAAGTATGAGGAGTAAGGTAAACAAGTTCCAATATTCACTTGACATAGAAGTATAAAAGAGTTCGGGGAGACAGTTTGAGATTCATAGATCGTTATAATTGAAAAAATGTTCATTGAAATTATAGACACCTGGTGGCTGCCAAAAGTATTGCTCACAGGCTACTTAAGTTTTTGATAATATTGGGCAAGACAACTAGTTCTTGTCTGTCAATCATCTAAGTTCTTAACAGGTCCTCCTGGAGGCAATTTGTTTGCAAGTGTTGGATTTTATATTTAAACCTATTAAAAATAATTAAAAAATTATGGGTCATGGGTTGGAGAAATAAATGAAAAATATGGGCGGTGGGTACGAAATAAAAGTGCCTTCCCCCCCTCCCATACAGATTTTGCTGGAACAGCCCTGGGCAAATATGCAGTTGTCCACAGCTGTTTTTGTTATTATCAGCCACTTGCAATGCTGTACAAAAGTACAAAATCTGACTATTTTAAGCAGTTTAAATTGTTCCTTATTACTGTGGAAACAATCAAGTGACAAATCTAACCATTTGGACGATTATTTCTTGTCTCTCTCTTTAATATAGTATAGGTGAGACAGTTTTGTTTGAGAAATTTGTGACTCAATTATAAGACACTTTTTACACGCTTTGCATTTTTTCTACCAGAGTTGCAACTGAGGCTGTTCACAATCGGATGTGTTTGAGTCAGAGAGCAGAAATTAGCATTACAGTTTAGCTCCATTCTGTAAATACTTTTAAATTTTCCTCATGTAGATAAATTTGAGAAATTTGATAAATTTTTGGACAATTTCCATACTTATTTTAATACCTGTGTACTAGGTAACTTTTACCTTTAAAGTTGCCAAATTGTGTTTAAATAAATTGAACATACTACAAAAATTTTGTTTGAAAATTTGTGTTTTGTTGAAATTGGGTATGGTCTTTGGTATGGTTGTATGGGAATGGTTTTTATTCCACCATTTTGTATTCTTCAATCTAGTAAGCGTCTTTCACTTTAAAATAGCTGATTCCTTCCGAGCATGTGATCAACTCGTGTGAGGGTGTATACCTCACTAAGCTAATAGTACTATTAGATGATGGCAATGATTGTGAACAGTCCGTGCACAATGCACTCGTATTCATTTTTACATTTTTATTTTTGTTGACAATTAACACAACATAGCCACTTCCACCCCTTCTTCTCTGTGTTTTAACTCCTGACTAAATATTCACTCGACAGTATGCAGCAGTACTTGATGAAGTTTAAACATTTTTGGTATTTGGTTGAAACGACAGCCAAATCTGGGAAACCTTTTGAAAGTGATGAGTCTTGACAAAAATGGAAAAATTTGATAAATGGCAATTAATGGAAACACCAACTAAGGCAACTGAAGTGTTGTTGAATTAAGAAAGTAAAAATTGGAGAATAACTTGCCTTTAAATATATTGACTAAGAACATGCTGTGTGAATGTTAAGTCAGCTGTCTGTGTGTTTTGCTGTACTAACTGTCTTATCAAAAGCTTTGCGTAACTTTAAAAATGCATAACCTGTTAAACATAATATATTGTCCGGTGTTTGTCTCAGAGTTAGTTTTTCTTCACATTTATGCTAAAGTAGATATCCTTAATCTTATCAGTTACTGCTCACCTTCACTATTTAAAGAGAAATCAAACATAATATTGCATCTTGTTTAAAATGAAGGTTGGTTTATTAACAACTCATTTGGCTTCAGCAGTTTCTTTGAGATTCTGATGCCTCATCCGTGTTGACCATCTTGTAGATCATTCTTAGCTTGTTTGTGGCAGTTATCTTGGACAACCTCGAGTTGGAAGAAGATCTTAAAAAGTTAAAGCAGGTGAGTTGGAATGAACTCTCCTGTAATGTGAGAGGGTATTGCTTGTTGGAATGTTAGGGGGTCAGTGCTTGTAATGTTGGGTGGTCAGTGCTCATAATATTAGGGGGTCAGTGCTTGTAATGTTAGGGGGTCAGTGCTTGTAATGTTAGGGGGTCAGTGCTTGTAATGTTAGGGGGTCAGTGCTTGTAATGCTAGGGGTCAGTGCGTGTTGTAATATGAGGGTAACTGTGTGGTGAGGCAGTGCTTGTTGGAGGGTTTTGGTCATTGAGAGATCAATGCAGAGTGGCATAACATTTGCAGAGAGGTCTTTGCTTTCAAACAGAATTGGTGAGTTTCACTGCATATTTCGATGTTCCAGCATAGACATCGAGTCTGCTTTAGTGTACGAAATTTTGGAACTTGAAATGAGCAAGGTTTCCAGCGTACGTGTGAGTCACTCGCCTTTCACTTGCGTGATTTTGCTCGTACATGGTCTTGGGTTTACGGATTACACCCTGGATCTTACTGTTGATGACATTATAGTCATATTATGTACCAGGTTTTTAGTCATTAGTAATGCAAGAGATGAAGTTAAACTAAATGCTGAATACAGATACAAAAATACGATTCTGAATGATTTGTTTATTGTCGAGACATTAAAGATTTGGCAACATTAGCATTAAGACTGTCTAGTTATAAATTTTAGATTTAAGATTTGTTTAAAGTTAGAAATTAAGCTTTAAAATCTGAGGCTGTAACAGTATATGGAAAAGGTAAAACAGTGCTACTTTCTATAGGCGGCACATTTACAAGCCAGACCGCCCCATGTTGAGAGATGATTAAACTGTGCTATGTCTGTGCAAGATTGTATTTCCTTGCTAAGACTATTCCACATGACAGCAGCATGGTATTTAAAAGACTGATTTTCAAAACATTTAGGATTATCTCCAGGTATGACAGTTTTATTTGTACCTCTCAAATTAGGAGTGTTATCTATCTCTGATTGCTATAAAATCATGAAATAACCAGAGTGACTTCTTGTGGACAATATTGAAAGTCTCGAGTGTCTGAGATTATCAATTTCATGTCTGCTCTATTCAATAGTTCCTCATGAAATCAAACATATTTCAAAGCCCTACTCTGTAATAATCCTGTTTCTGAGTGGTTGTTACCGTGTTTCACAGTATGCCCTATGTCCACCATACCTGTTGAGTGTAGCCTTAGTGAAAAGTGTTCATACTAAGTACGTATGTGTGTTTCTGTTGTGTTTCAGTTGAAGAATAGGGAGATCAGCACAGAGAAGCAGGAGAACCTGCCTCTCCGGCTCAGAATTTTTGAGAAGTTTCCGTGAGTAAACATTTGAGAAGTTTCTTTGAGTCAACGGCATGCTGTAAACACATGAGAAATTCATTTGCATGAGTAAACAGCTTTAAACATTTGAGAAGTTTCCATAAGTAAACAGGTGTAAACATTTGTTAATTCTGGTTGCAATATGTGCCCACCTGTGGCTGAAGTGTTATGTTTAGTGTCTATTAAAAATATGTCTACCTGAGTGTGGACGTGTTGTTTTCTTTTCTCCATGATGTGTTCCTTGTGTTGTGTGTTACAGTAACCAGCCTCAAATGGTTCAACTGGCCAGGATTCCAGGTGAATTTGACACACCTGAGATAAGAGACAGCTTCATGAGACACTTTGTTACTAACAACAATGACGAAGCAGAGGTAAATTGAGCAACGTAGTCGCATTTAAGTTCAACTGGAACTGTCTGCAAGAATTGATTGACAGCTGCGTATGGTGAAACAAGTCTTAAGTTTGTACATTAAAATTGACAATTCAAACTTGCTATCACACGAAAGAAACCAACATGCTCATTATCATCATTGTAGCAGCATGATATTTATTGCACAACTACATTATACAGGTTGAGCTTTACCAGAACGAATCATCTGATGGCCTGCGACGCCGTAGTGCTGCAGCCATTACAGTAGGTGTGGATGGCAGAGGGAAGAAGCAGAATAGTTTGCTATCGGCCTCCAAGCAGCAGGCCAAGACTGTGGTTTGCACTGATCAGAAGAAGACTGAGGTATTTGGCATCATCCGCGACTCCAACCGCCAACGAATTGTGGGTGGCACAGGTTCTGTGTCATATCTGGGACCTCCTGGTATGATGAGCATGTCACGATCCCTGCTTTCCACCCAGCACCAGGTCCGCATGGACACACGCAGGTACATGAGATAAACAGGTGTCAATCTGGAACAAGTTGCACCCATCCACCCGCTCCGCAGCTTGGCCTCGCACCAGTAGAAATGAGAGTTTTCCGTGCAAGTCCACAAAGCCTATCTTATTCTTGGTGTAGATCTGAACCTTTTGTTTCTAACCCTTTTTCTCCAACTTATGTGTATTCTCATAGTTTTGCGCAAGGCAGAGGTTCAGAGGTTTAGTTTGAATTATTAAATAACTCTTCGTGTGCTGGTGCTTTAGTTTTGGATTATTACTGTTTTATAGGCCATAAATTTTGCATTACTTTATCATGCCACTTCTGAAGCAGTGATGTTTTAGTTTATTGTTTGGAGCGTTTGCACCCTAGCTTCTTCCATACTAGTCCAGCAAAATAAATTGAACCAAACTAACGCTGAGCAGGATACCTGTTTTGTGTCGTCTGCACAGCACTTGTGACTGATGGTGTTAGATGTAAAACAAATGCCTTAACACTAATCAGTGTCATATTTTCAATATATGCATATGTCCAAACGTTTGTTTATATTATCAATGGAAATAAAACATGATGAACAATGCAAACCACCAATGAGTCAAAGCATCAGAGCCAAAATGGTGCTTTGGCAGATTGGCTGTTTGCATTGTTTGCCTTTCTTAATTTGTTTCCACTGACGTTTTGAATTAAAACACAATGTTTGAAATGTTTGTATACATATTAAGTATGGCGTTAATATTGGCAAGGTGCTTACCTATTTTCTGTATGTTATTATTTTGGCATAGAATGTGACACGACTTAGTGATTGGGGCGCATACATGAAGTTGTGTTCAATAGTTGCATAATTGTATGATATGACAATAGGTATGATAATCAGTGAGACAGTCACTGTGACAAGCACTTTGAAGACCAATATGACGATCATTATTATTATTACTTTGGCAATCACTATACCACTCACTATGATGATCACCATGACAGTCACTATGAAGATCACTATTATGATTACTATGACGACCAATATGACGATTACTGTGACGATGACTTTTACTGGGTGTGAAGATCAATATGACAAACATTATTATTATGGCTATGACAATGACTATGATGATAAATATGAATGTCACTATGACGATCACTATGACGATCACTATTTTAATTACTATGATGATCACTGTGACAGTCACAATGATAGCTTGCTGCCTTGTTCTAGGAGTGTTCGTCAGAACCGTATCGGCAGCACCATCCGTAGGGGCAGTGCAAAGCTGAAGCACAATTACTCGACAATCCGTGAGAACGGTGATGTGTCCAATCTTAGCACAAGACATGGGGAGGACTTTGACATTAAGATATTACAACAGAAGAAGCAGCAAGCAGAGATCAAAAGGTTTGTACAATGTTTTGTAATGCATCAAGTTGAGCAGATCTGCACCAAACCTTCATATTGAGACTATAGTCAGGGATATGTAACCTAAGCGTCAAAACCCAATGGTCAGCTGGACAACTGAGTCACTCAGAAAGTCAAGTCACCCAGCCCCAAGTTAGGTAGTTCAATTTTTCAAATAGCGATCTTTTCAGGACTAAAAAGTTTTGTTTCGCATTGGAACAGTAAGCAAACGTGCAGCTAAACTTTTATCAAAATCGTTTGTTTATTGTCAGATATTGCTGGCTATTCAGCTGTTCTAAAGTGAGAATTCCTATCTAATCCTACCAAAATAATGTGTGTTTCCCATGCAGAGAGATTTCTTGCAATGCATATGATTCAGTCACTCGTGACCTATACATCACACGTTGACCTAAATTGTGGGCCACAGTTGTAGAATATTCTTTGATCTAGTTCGAGTGATGTGTTAGGAATTAAGTGTATTCTAATCAATGCTCTTCACCTTATCTTCAGTACCTAAAGGCTAAAATTCAATACTTTACAAAAGTGATGGAATAAATAAGTAACAAAACTGCGCAATGTGTTTTAAATAATTGACCATTTGTCACACCATATTGCCTCATGTTGCTTTCTTACACAACTGTCTGGTGTAGATGTAAATAGCACAGACTTTGTTAGACCAAAAATATGAAAGTTGCTTCTAAAATTAAGTTACGTGGAAATTACTTTTCTTTAAGTAGCGAGGCACAAAATCAGTCATGGTGCTGATCAAAACTAACGTCTCTGGCTGGAAGTGTAAAATGAGCTTCATTATTATCAAAGTGAACTTTTTTATCAAAGCTGTTAGCATTTCCATTTCTGTTATCTAAACAAATGTTACAATTACTGCCGATGAGTACAATCAAAGGTTGTCAACTTTCAGTGTTACAACAAAGTCCTTGATAATTCCATGTTGCTGATTTAAGCCTTGATGATGTAATAGAAGAACTTGATAATTACACACTGCTAATCTAAGTGTTTATGATCCAGGAACCAGCGTGAAGAGGACCTGCGTGAGAACCACCCGCTGTTTGATACGCCCATTTTCATGGTCGGTCGGGAGTCCAAGCTGCGTCAGTTCTGCAGCCTCATTGTCAGTGCTCAGTACAAGTTCACAGAGAGAGACCCCATCACAGGAAATGAAATCAAGAGCAAGTACAAGCATGTACAGTAAGTTGGAGGTCAAATACATACAGTTATGTACAGGAAATTGGAGGTTAAATAACACATATACAGTAAGTTGGAAGTTAAATACATACAGTCATGTACAGAAAATTGGAGGTTAAATAACACATGCACAGTAAGTTGGAGGTCAAATACATGCAGTCATGTACAGGAAATTGGACGTTAAATAACACATGTATAGTAAGTTGGAAGTTAAATACATACAGTCATGTACAGGAAATTGGAGGTTAAATAACACATGCACAGTAAGTTGGAGGTCAAATACATGCAGTCATGAACAGGAAATTGGAGGTTAAATAACACATGTACAGTAAGTTGGAAGTTAAATACATACAGTCATGAACAGGAAATTGGAGGTTAAATAACACATGTACAGTAAGTTGGAAGTTAAATACATACAGTCATGAACAGGAAATTGGAGGTTAAATAACACATGTACAGTAAGTTGGAGGTTAAATACATACAGTCATGTACAGGAAATTGGAGGTTAAATAACACATGGGCAGTAAGTTGGAAGTTAAATACATACATTGGGAGTTAAGATCATGTACTTTAAGGTGGAGTTTAGAGATGATCAGTCGTGCGTGTAAAATTTAATTTCATTGTGTTATGCCCAATCAGCTTGCATTGAGATATCTGCAGATTCTTTCCTGTGTTTGAGAAAATGGTAGAGAATAGTGCAACATTTCACAACTTTCTGTCAGGTATCTTTGGTTTTGGTCTTTATAGAAATAATCCACTTGACATTGCAATTACGAAAACTTCTTCCTGGATGGCCGTACAGTTCAATTCTCTAAATCTATTAACCCTATAAATACTAGCTATAACTTGGACACTAAGACCAATGGTGAAATATTGCTCTTGGACCTATTGGCTGGAGTAGTTGTGAATCTGGACTTAGAATTGTTTTCCAGCCTGATGTTTCCATTACAGGAAATTGCTGGGCCTGGTGCCCTATCTGGACTGGTTCATGATTCTAGTCACAATAGTCTCGTGTGCTTCCATGATGGCTGAGACCCCCCTGTGCAGGGTGAACAATGACTGGAGGCTCCAAGTGGCAGAGTACATCTTTGTGGTGTGTATGAGTGTGGAGATGGGACTTAAGATCATCTCTGATGGACTCTTCTTCACTCCCAAAGCTGTTGTGCGTGACTTTGGTGGCATTTGTGAAGTCTTCATATATTTGGTAGGTATCAGTTTTCATGCTATACATGACGTATATTCATAGTACGTATTGTTGACACTGAAGTTGCCTCAGTCATTATCTTTGGGGTCTGAAAATCAGTTTATTCAATCAATTTCAATCAATTTATTTCTGTAATAAAGACCATAGGCCCACTGTACAAAAGAACAACATTTAAGATAAGGGGTGCAGCAGGCTATCACGGATAGATCCAGTGTGAAAAGACAGTAATTGTTTTACATTTGCAGTATTATCATTACAAGGTTGAAAGAGACTAAGGTTGGGCTTTCCATCATTTGTCAGTCGGCTACCAATTGTTTACCTGAAACATGGAGGGATTTTGAAAACACTTCCTGATTTTTGGAATGGATAAAGGAGTCTTTGATTCTAATGTGGGATTGATATCATGTTTTGAGGTCATACAGTGGTCTTTTAATGTAAAATCAATCGACTTAAGTCATTTGGCGCTTGTCAGCATGAGCTGAGGTCCGTGCAAATTATATGTATTGAAAGTCAATGAACCTTTTAGACTGAAAATGCCTGATTGTGTGAACTGCAAGGCCTTGATGCAGGTTTGCATTTCACCTGGTGTTCTATATTTTACTGCTATTTTAAAGCAGAACTCAGATGTCAGAATTCAGGTGACATAAAAAACTTTCCACGTTCAGTGGTGTCCGTGGTGCAATGGAAAGTAGTGGCCAGTAAACTAGATCATTTGATCGAATCATGAGATCTGCATTGCTTCATAAAAACTTTTTTAATGGATTATTCCACAGTAGCTGTCCTATCAGTTACGCACAAAAATACTATATACTATATTATACTATACTATACTATTAATTTTACTGTTTTACTAGTGACACGCTGACTTGAGACTCTTGTTGTAAATGGTTATGATACATATAGTATAAATTAGTCATTGATTATACTCTGTTCCTAGACCAGTGTTGTGTTCCTGTGCTGGAGGCCCGAGAAGGTGGAACCCAACTCAGGTGCCCAAATTCTTATGCTGATGCGCAGTATGCGACCACTCAGGATCTTTGTGCTTGTGCCACACATGAGGAAAGTGGTGTATGACTTACTCAAAGGCTTCAGGGAGATCGCTTTGGTATGTACGGGATGTATCAAAATGTACACTTGATGCTGTCTATAGACTCTGGTAAATAGAAAGGCTTCAAATGCTGGGGCCAAGATCAAAAGCTTAACAGACCACACTTGCCATTACTGCTGTCAGTAGGTGTCATAGAATGTACTGTGTCATCATCTGGTCTTTTCAGGTTCTTTGCAATTTTTTTTATATTTTTCTCAGTTGTTTATTACCTTATTGATACATTTTTCCACCCACATATACATATGGGGGTGTATATTACTGTATTTTTCCAATTTCCTAACTCCCTTGAAGGACCATGGACAGATTTGGCTCAGAATATGTATTGAAAGTTTCCCTAAACATTCAGTATGACTGTTTATGCTTTACCAAATCTTAGTATAACATTACCTGGTCGTTGACGTACTGTTTCCATCTCATTCCAGGTCTCCATTTTGCTGATTGTGCTCATGTTCATATTTGCCAGTTATGGTGTTCAGCTGTTTGCTGGCAAGTTGGCTCGCTGTAATGACCGAAGTATCAAGCAGGGGGTAAGAGGCAGGCAGCGGGGCCGTGTTCTGTAGATCCATACATTTCAAGTGTGATCAGGCATCTCGTTTGTAATGCATGGCAATGTCTCGCGAAGATGCATGATCTTGCGGTTTTGCGTGTATTTTTGCATTCCGTGGAGTGTATACCAGGTGTACATGTATTTAGCCTTATACTGCCTCAGTCATTGCATACCAGTTAATGTTTGGAATGTTTAGTATAGTCATAATGCGTTCTATATGCCACCAGATAGCCACTAAAGGGAATTACTATGTTTGGACTGTTTAGTGTAATCATAATGCGTTCTATGTGCCATCACACACTAAAGAGAATTACTATGTTTGGAGTGTGCAGTGTAGTCATAATGCGTTCTATGTGTCATCAGATAGTCACTAAATGGAATTACTATGTTTGACTAGTTTTTCTTCACCACTATTATTCAGACAAAAACAAGAACATAATTCAAGAGAGGCATTAAGTCAATCTCGACCAGCTTACACAGCGAAATTGTTGTTACTAAAAATTGATGCCAAAAGTTTGACCAATTCTGGTTACAAAACTTTGTGACAAAAGTTAGAGAAACTAAATGTGTATAGTCTTGAATGATTCATTTTTAGAAGATATTCGAATGATGTACATGTACTAGAACTAGCTCAATTTTTGTTGTTTCTTAGTACACGTTTTATGTGCCCATCTGTTTATGCGTGGGTGCATATTGCCATCATCTCTGTCTGGTTGTACGTCGCCTGCAGCTGTATCTCCTAAACCCTCACAGGATTTGGATGAGATTGGTTAGATGTGTTGCTATTAAGCTGACGACAGATGGCGACAAATTTCAGACAGATCCCACTACTGTTGTGCCACCTAATGGCAATAGTAGTTTTTTACGTTTATCTCTGTATCTTCAAAGGTCCTCTACGGATTTTCATGAAATTTGGCACCTAGGCATCAATTAGTTAAATGGTGCTACCGCCCGTTTTCGGGCACATTCAAGGTATTTTGCGCCACTTAGTGGCATTTTTGCTGTTTTTGAATATGTGATTTTGTGCCCGCTTCTCTATCAACCAAACCATTCCAAAGATGATTTTGAAAATTGGCAGATATGTTCTTAGTATAAAGGGGATGGTTGACAATGATTTTCTGATGACTTCAACTACTGTGGCACCTCCTAGTGACAGTTTTTTGCACCTGTACCTGTATGTCCTAATCCCACTGCAAGATCTTCATTAAATTCAGCAAGTGTATATGAAGCTGACAACGGACGACAAGAAAGGGATGGCTTACAATGATCTTCAGACAGTTCCACCAACAGTGGTTCATCTTAGTGGCAGTTTTTTGTGTTTGTGGTTGTATCTCCCTCTGTCAGTTTTTGGTATTTTTTTCTGTCTTCTTCAGTATCGTTGCAGTAAAGTGATATATTTGAGTCTGTATTTAATGAAACCACTCTTAGGATAATTATGAAATTTGTCATATACAGGGCTTGGAATTTTCCGCGGAAACGCGGATTTCCGCTTTTTTCAAATGTGCTTTCCGCTTTTTTATAATATTTCCGCGTAAAAAATCGGATTTGATATAAAATTTCCGCGGCAAATTCCTTTCTTACCGCGGCGTTGCAGACGACGTTCACCTCGAAAAGCGGAAGTTGCTCTTTATGTTTCGGAGGAACATAAATTGTCAACATTGCCGGGGCATCTGGGACAGCGTGGTGGGATTTTCAATGGCGTCTCGTGTTATTGTTAAGCGCGGCGACAAGTACTACCGCTCTGCAGCCAAAAATGTGTGGGTTGGGAGTGGACGGGCGAGCTAAAAGGACGCAGACGCATGCTACTGATGGTGGTAACGTTTTTTTTTTTCTTTTTTTTTTTTTTTTAGTCCCGATTTTTGTCGGGGAAAGGTTCACATTGACCATTTCAAGGCTGGTTATGGGGCATGATTTGGGCCGTAAAAGTTTCCGCGTTTTTTGTCATTGGTCATTCCAAGCCCTGCATATATTATGTTCTTACTTCGAATAGGACAGCTGACCATAATTTTTTAATGGCGTTGACTACTGCAGTGCCTCTTGCATAATTATGTTAAGTCTGTGGCTGTGGTTGCAAATGGCAATTTGCTTTAAGATTGTATCCGGCTTGGAGATATTAGATGGATTTCATGAAATAGCTTTGAGAGATGACAACACCTTCCCATTTTTGGATGGGTTCAATGTATTCTGTGTCATTTAATAGTCATTTTTATGATACTAAATACACCCTCTAGAAGCAGACTATTTGCAGTGCAGTCATAGGCACATTTGAACGCTCCGCGTTGCTGTTGTTAGCTATACTAGAACGAACCAGATTTTCTATGTAAATGCAATCAAGTCATATTGGAATAACATCTGTGAATAAAACTAGGATGTCTGCATTGCAATCTGTTTACTTTCTGTTGTTTTGTTGTGGACACTGTTGACTCGATTCTTGTTCTCCTGCAGCTTGTAAATCTTGGAAACTTGACACGCGAAGAAATGGTGATAAAAGAAAAGGTAAGACGTAACACCAAGTTTAACTTCAACTTGCAATTGTGTTTCATCATGACTTGAATACTCATGACCTGGTATTAGTAACTTAGCATTTTTGTTGTTGTACATCAGTTCAGTACTGGTGTTATGATCATTGGTGTTTGACTAGAAATTTAGTATTACAAATTCTGAGGAACTTTGCTTATTAGGTTATTACTTTGTGTCAAAATATTACAAAATATAGCGGTGTTGTGTCTTGTATCTTTTGTATCCACAATATTGTTGCACACCTTTGTACTGTTAACCTTGTGGTCTGAAAAAATGCATTTCTTAAAATCAGTTGTGCATGTCCTGGCAGTAATCAGTAGTTAATTGTTCACGTTGGCCTTACTTAGTCATCTAGCTATCCTTTGATCACAGTTTCGTCCTAAAAACCAGAGGTGTTTTTTCCAGGAAATGTGCACTGGTGTTTTCATGAGAGAAATTTTTGTGACCAAGCTAATCTTTCCTGGTGACAGTCCTAAGATTCTTGTGCCTCGTGTATGGTAGGTATTAGGGTGGGTGATCTGGTTGTATGTCACCAGTCAAGAGGTTTATAGCTAAATGAGGTTGTGTGATCCTATGGTAGGTCATCAGTGAAGAGGTTTATAATTAGCTAAATGAGGTTCTGTGGTCTGATGTGGGTCGTCAGTGAAAAAGTTTTTAGCTAAGTGAGGTTCTGTGGTCTGATTGTAGGACATTGGTCAAGAGCTATATGTATCTAGTTTGTAGATAGAGCATTCACCTTTCAATCTAGGAGCTGTGGAGACCACACTTTTGGAGCCTTGATCCAGCTCTCCATCATCCTTGGCTTGTTTTTTTTTCATGGTGCAAACAGTTATAAATTCCACTGTATTGCTCAGGTCTTCTTTAGCTCTACAAATCCCTGCCCAGTGTACATGGATGTAGTCAGTGTACATATGATCGAATAAAACAGAGCTTGGCTTGTGCATAAAACTTAAATTTTTGTGTTTTGGCGAGATATTACTGTAGGCACTTAATGTGGGATTGCAGTAATTTTATGAAAAAAGTGACTGTTAAACATGTATTTGCTAGGTTTGTCATGGAATGCTGTCACTACTATACTGTCTGGTAACTAGTTTGTGATCTTGTTATTTTTCTTAGGGCTAATCCTCGTAACTTCAACTTTGACAACATTGCCAGTGCCATGCTAGCCCTGTTTGAAGTTCTCTCACTGGAAGGTTGGCTGGAGATCAGAGATGTCATCATTGAACAAGTGGACTTTGTAAGTGAATGGCTATTTCAGTGCAAGCCAAAAACAATCAGACAAAATCTTGTTTCTCCTTCATTAGCTATATAATTGTCATTCATCATTCTGACAACTCCGACTGTAACTTCCAGTTGTATTCACATGGTGAATTTACCAGGCATGTGGCCAGCTGCCATGCTGGTAAATTTACCTTATCAGCCGTCATGATATTATAATAAATTTACCTTGTAGTCAGCCGTCATGATGTTGAATTTACCTTGTGGTGAGCCATCATGGTAGCGAATTTTACCTTGTGGTCAGCCGTCTTGATGTTGAATGTACCTTGTGGTCAGCCATCATGATGGTGAAATTACCTATGTTCAGCCGACGTGATGGGGGAATTCCCTTATGGTCAGCCGACGTGATGGAGGAATTCCTGAGTCGTGCTGTCTGATTATTTTTGGCGTGTTTCAATCAATTTCTATCAATTTATGTTTTGTATCTATGAAGAGTGAATTAGTAGCTAGTGTCAGTAAACACTTCTGTCATTTCAAGAGGTTGGATGTCTGGCCTGGGCCCGGTCTCCAATCTCCGTACTCAGACTCATACTCATACTCGAGATTTCATACTCAAAATCGTGCTCACTGGAGTCGTACTCAAAAAAGCGTATCTAATGTCGGATTTCGAGTAGACTCCAAACGTACTCAAATCTGACACTCATACTCGAGTTGCTATGGAACTCTTTATGATGTGAAATGCAAAATCACGCAAAGCCGCGCTGATTCATCGCTCCCTATTGGAATAGACCACCCCAAGAACTAGGCCTACATTATCGTCTGCTGTCGCTACAACTACAAGAGTATGTCTATAACGTGGAATTCTGAGTGTTCTGTAACTGTTATTCATTTTTTAGTTTCAATAAATATTCTTATGCCATTTCTTTGATACATTTGGCAATTATTAAGCTTTACTTCTTGAGTTCCTCACCCAGTCCCGAAAATGTCTTAAGAAATATGTAACAGCTTATCACATCACATCTCTGTTGCTAATTTAGTCTTGACATAAAACCCATTGCTGTGTAGGCCTACGCTGATGTCAAACTTTGATACTGTATCTTTGTATTTTACCGGGATGTATCAAGTGAGTTGACATTTGGCACGTGAGTTAAAAAACAATACTTGTGCAGGCATTCAGAGTTCACCAGTGGCAGTGAACGGGACGAGACGTCTACTTAGAAATCGGCAAACAAAATCTGGAATTCCATTTGGGGATTGAGGAATTATAGATGACTAAGTTATGATGAGAAATGTACCTGACAGGGAAGCGAACTTTTTTTAACTTCCCTCCCCTCCTCGTCTTTTGGAAACCCTACAAAACGTAGGCACACATACCGAAATAAGGGCAGCACAAACTTCTCACACGACTTTTCCCACAACTGCTTTCGACGCTTGTTATGACTCGCCGACAAGGGATTACAATGCGCCTGTTGCCAGGAATTGTAGAGGTAGAATGGCGGCCATAACATACAGTGATACGGCGGGTTAATAAGGTGAAGAATAAGAAGATTTAAGATGAAAACTATTATCTCTGAACTGAAATTGAAGTGCTGAGATACGGTAAGAGGACTTATTTTTTTAGATTTGCTGTGTTTCTTGGTTCCCTTTCGATATTTTGTTCTCTGGCTCGTATTTATTTTCGAGTACGATTTCAAGCACACTGCCATACCAAACTTGAAATTTAGAGCATATACTCGGAATTTTTACTCAAAATCGTACTCGAAATATGGATGAAATACACTTCGCTTCGAGTATACTCGAAAATTGAGTACGTGCTCGAAATTTCGAGTACAGATTTTTCGAGTATGACATTGAATACACCAAAGCTGAGTCTGTACTCGAGTTGAGTATGAAGTGTGAGTTTGAGCATGATTCGAGTCTGAGTACGGAGATTGGAGACCGGGCCCAGGTCTCACATTCTAAAATAGGTTATTTGTAAGTGAATCAGGATGGTAACTTTCTTGCCTCAAGCAATAGCAATTATTAAATTCAGAGAGCTTCTGTCATTAAGTTCAAAAGGATAAAAAATAGTAATAGCCAGCATACTGTGTCATTGAAATATCCCTGGTATCTTCTTTATATTTTGGATTTAACCACTCAAAATTTGTAAAATTTCATAAACAGAGGTTTTGACAATTTTGTCCTTTTTTCAGCTTCAAGCCATGTACGTTCACGTGTTTGTTTTTATTGGTTGTCTGATTGGGCTCACACTGTTTGTTGGCGTGGTCATTGCTAATTACCAGGAAACCAAGGTGAGAGGTCATGTTTGATTTTTCAAATTGTTTTTTTTTTCTTTCACTTAATATTCATTTCTATTATTTGTTTTATTGGACTGTCTCTGTGGTCATATACCAGTTAATTAAGGTATACTGTGCTCAATTATGACTGATCAAACTGTAGTTCTTGTGTTACTGGGCATGGTCATGTACCATAGGAAGATATGCTCATTTATGATTGATCTGAAACTATATGTAAGTTCTTAGTGTGTTTGTTTTATTTGGTTGTCTCACCACTGGACTGTATGTGTGTGCATTGTCATCAAGTCAACAGGTGACATCATTGAGGAGTTATCTCATTATAAAACACTGCCCTCTCTATTGTGTTATGAGACTGTTGCAGGTAGTCAATTCTTAATGACTGACCCTGCTTAGAGTTCCTCTTTGAAATGAAACGTTTATGCAACATGTTGTAACATTTGTCCATGAATTTGATATTTATATTTTAATCAGAGTTAAATAATAATTTTAGTGCTGTCGGAAATTTATAAAAATGGTAAATTTCAACATTTACTGACACCAGAATGGCAGTGATGATTTGGTCATATTGGTTTAAAACTTAACGATGTACAGCAATGTAACAGACTTGCCTTTCTTCTGTTTAGAATAATTTTTCCTTTTAGTTAGTACATAAAAAATTTTTATTATTTGATGCTTGCCTCTAAACTATGCTGCTCGTGAAAGAAATTCTAGATTGGCAGTGGGCCATTTCAATTCTCCAATACCTGTTCCAGGGCACAGCTCTGTTGACTGTTGACCAAAGAAGATGGCTGGACTTGAAGGGTCGTATCAAACTGGCCCAACCACTACACATCCCCCCTCGACCTGACAAGAACAGGTTCCTCTCCTTCATGTATGACGTGACACAGCATGTTTACTTCAAGCGAGGCATCGCCTGTCTCGTTCTGGTCAACTCTCTCCTTCTCTCTGTTCCAGTAAGCTTCACTGCTGATTTATATCTATACCAATCTAGCCAGTCTTATCTGTAACTTGGCTTCTTCTGGTACTAGTCTACCAAGATTCTTGTCTTCTTGACTAGTGTGTCACATTGTAGTGCAAGCTTGTTGACAGAAAAGAGAAATTCCCTCGTCTTTAGTTCATATACCATTCTAAGGTGGCTATAAACCAGACGTCTATCGTAAAGATCTGCTTTTGATTTAGACCACTTAACATAATGGTCTTAAATTGTTCCTTAGACAAACTGTAGATGATTTCAGTGTTTCAAAATAACTTGTGTCTTGCAGTTTGTTATTACTTGAGATGAGGCTCCACAAGTTGGCTAATGTTTATGTGGATGTGTAGTCACTAGAGGGTGCTGTTGTTTGTTGTAGTGGCTCAACTCCAATGACTGGACAATCTACCTGACCAGGGTATCCATTGTTATCACCATAGTGTTTGTTTTTGAGGTTAGTGACACTAACAGTGAGTTTCAGTAAATATTTTCAGTTCTTCACTTTTGAAGCTGTCCATGTCGTGTAGGCAAGATGGCCCACTTTTAATAAACGAGCACACATTATTTACCCATTAGGCAAGACAACCCAGCCTGGCTCTTGATATAAACACAAGCACATTTTGTTTCAATTTGTAGGCAAAATGTCCCTCTCTGAAATAATTAACTACACTGTGCAATATAGTTGTGTCAGAAGTACTCTGTTATGCTGTAAGGATGTTATGTGACTAATGTGCTGTCATGTCCTCAGGTGATCATGAAGAGCATTGCGCTGACACCAAAAGGTTACTGGCAGAGCCGACGTAACCGATTTGACCTTCTGGTGACAGTGGGTGGGGTCGTATGGATCATCCTTAACTTCACCCTGGAGGGGGATCTGAAGAACAGGGTCGGATACTTCGTCATCATCCTCCGCTTCTTCACCATAACTGGCAAACATGTGAGGCAGCGCCGTGTTCTTAACTCAGATCATTCCACCCTATAGTGTCAATTTTAACACAACTTCAAATTCAAATTATTTCTTCTCAAAGTCGTGCTCACTCGTGTAGAATTGATATGTGCTTCTAATCCTGCTCTGTGTCATTAAGCAATGGTGTATACACACAGACAGTGGTTTGTATTTTTGTCACTCAGGGTATTCAGTTTCAGTTGGGGGTTGGACCTGTATCCACTGTCTGACTTTAATAATGCGTTGGGGACTGACATAGTTCACCTTTTGGAAAGATGGGTTGCAGTGGAAGCCTATTTTTTCTTGCTTCTTATAATACCTGTGTTTGTTATTGTGCTATGTTCCTGTATGTAAACTGTTGAAAGCCATTTGTCTCCAGATCATTATATTAATTATTTATTTAGTTTTAGTACTTTTCAGTCAATTCTCAAAATATTAATGCCCACCGGCCATGGCTGTGTCAGTGTTCAATAATTTCTTGACCAGTTTATGCGTGTACATTTCAGCCGACTCTCAAAATGTTGATGCTCACAGTGGCTGTCTCTATGTTCAAGAGTTTCTTCCTCATTATGGGCATGTTCCTATGTATGCTTTTCTATGCCTACGCTGGGGTTATACTGTTTGGCAGTGTCAAATACGGAGAGAATCTGGGACGGTGAGATTTTCAGTATTAGCTTCCATTTTTTTGTACATGACTGTCGCTTGTCACCATCTTCTGTTCCTGATTTCACGTCTGAGATAACTGAGTGTTGCTGTCATTAAGTAATCTTATTAAGTTGGTGTTCTGCAAACAGAACTGCAATATGGGCTTTGAAGTTTGGAAAATGTTGATAGTTTTGTATGGTTTTTCTTGACTTTAAATTTCTAGTGGAATCTTTGCAAAGAAGTGTGCAATCTGTTGGACATAGACTATGTAGGTCATTGTGTTTGCTGAGTAGTAACAGGATGATTGTTTGGCCAAATATTACAACTGGCTATTGCAGCATGCGGAGTAAGTAAGACCCAGGGGAATCGTAAAACACTAAAATATGGGGATTTCAATTTTATGGTGAGCATATTGTCAGTTTCCCTTCCGGCATCCATCGTTACCTTTGCTTGTCCTCTGTTGAAAACCTCTTGCCAGGTCGTAAAGAAATTGACTGTCTACAATGTTTTGTGGCATGGATGTCCCTGCATCAGTCGGTTTCTGAGTCATGGCACCCAATATTGGCGTGTTTTAGTTTTCAAAAAAATCTTTTTCAGTCAATTTTTATTGAACTACTTGCCAAACTTTACCAAAATGTGATGCAGAAGTACGTGGTGGGAATGCACCATCACCTCCTGACTTTTGGGCAGATTTGATTACAATGGCACCCCCTGTTGGCCATTTTAATTTTCAACCAGAATTTTCTTCTCGGACAATTTTTGGTTAAACTACTTGATGAGTTTTACTTAAACTCGATATAGGACCGCTTGATTTTTTAACTGATTTTACTAGCCTAGCACCCTCTGTTTGCAATTGATAGTTTTTGACAAGATTTTTTATTGTCACAACGGCTTGACAGGTTTTCATGAAATGCAATATTGTCAAATGTTTATAGTTGGGATGGACCAACAGTAGTCGATTGTTGGCTGAATTCAATTACAGAGGTACTTTACTTGGCAAACTGATATTGCTTTTCTGTCCATTTTTGTCATAACTGGTTCCCGGATTTCAGTGAAACTTCACACAAATATATTGCGTGGGAATGAGATAATTTTGGTTTGGATTTAACTACTGTAGCAGCCCGTGATGGTCATTTTTATAGTTTTTGTCAAGATATTTCTTGCCTGTTGGTTATTGTCAAAACTACTTGACAGATTTTGATGAAACTTGACACAAGGACTTATGGCTGGGATACAACAACACCAGTCAATTATCAGTCGGATTGACTACCATAGCACACCCTGTCGGACATTTTAGTCATGGCAAGATGTTGGTTGTCCTTTATTGTTGTCAAGATAACTCGACAGATTTTTTGATACAGAGGTGTATGGTTATGATGCGACAACACCAGCCTATTTCCAGCTTTAACCAAATTTATATTATACAAACGGACCGTTTGCCCTGCAATCTTTCAAGGTTTTACTGTGCTCTTGTTTGGAAAACAAAACCCAAACTATTAGTTTCCACTTTGATTCTAACCACTAAAGTCTACCATATGTTGTCATCTGGTACAGGCATGCCAGTTTCTCTACAGCGCCACAGGCTGTCACTCTGCTCTTCCGCATCGTCACCGGCGAGGATTGGAATAAAATAATGCATGACTGTATGGTGAGTAAAAACATTTGGTTTTGAGAGGTTGTAAAGAAATGTTTCTGTCATGCTTAAATGGATTCTAAAACTTGGTTTGGTCGTTGACTGGACATTTGTGGTCATGTGACTGTGTTTTTATTTAGGTGATTTTCATCTAGATTGCTGTAACTTTCACAGACATGAATATCTTCATACCAGACTAGAGAATTCTGTTTCTAGAGTCTACTGGCTGCGAAACTGTGTCTGAAACTTTCTTCCAAGAAGGTCTTATGGTGAGAACTGTGGTGCCAAAAGTGAAGGCTTGATCATTCTGTAAAGTTTTAATTATCATCTGGTAACATGTTGTACTGTAGCAGTTCTGCATCATTGTAGATTGCCCCTCCCTACTGCACTCGCACGCCAGGCCTAAATTTCTGGGAGACTGACTGTGGCAACTATCCCGTGGCGATAGCTTACTTCTGTTCCTTCTATGTCATCATCACCTACATAGTGCTCAACTTATTGGTCGGTGAGTCATGCCTGACAGTCTACCCTAAAACAACTTGCACTAGTGCAATTTATTCCACTTTTAAATAGAGCGTCCACACTCATATATCCGATAACTTGGGTAAGGCAGAAGTTGTCACTGTGTGCGTGACAATAAACACCTAATGTGAATACAGGGTGCAAAATAAGACCGTTCTTTATGTAACTAATAATTACTTTGTAACTAATAATTACTTTCGCCTTGCCACAGGCTTTTGGTTACACAATGATTACAAGTGGTGCAAGTTACCTAGAACAAGTTATCCCACCCTGATAATGTGTAGTAAGTTATTACAAGTGGAGTAAGTTGCACTAATTTAAATAGCATCCGCACAGCCTCCAAACCTAGTGACAACTCGTTCCAAGGGTAACTTGTTGTATGGTAAGTCTGTGACAGAAATTCATCACTGTATCAATAAGAAAACTTAATATGTTCTATCAATAATTCAAATGTGCAACTGTGCCTGGTAGTTGAAGTGAACTCTGAGATTTGTTGTGATAGTAAAAACAGCAATACAGCTCTGAAGTAGTAGTGGTGATTTGTAAAATGATTAGCTTGGTTAGGTCATTACAAAACCTGAAGTCTTAAATGATTTGTGTTCTGCTGAAGGTAACAACAGTGTGTTAGATGTAAGTCTTGTTTGTTCTAGCTATCATCATGGAGAACTTCTCCCTATTCTGTTAAAGGTTACAACAGTGTGTTAGATGTAAGTCTTATTTGTTCTAGCTATCATCATGGAGAACTTCTCCCTGTTCTACTCCAATGAAGAGGACGCCCTTCTCAGCTACAATGACATCAGACAGTTTCAGAACACGTGGAACTTAGTTGACATCAACAGAAAGGTAATTTCTTAATATAAAACATCTGTCAGCTCTGTAGTATGTTATTTCTGCTGAGTCATACTGCAGTGATTATTCAGTACAAACTATTGACCTTTCCTGTTTCAAATTGAGTAAGTGAAGATGTACCTAAAATGTAAGGTCTGCAGCTTTTTATCCAATATACCTAAACTTGAATTGCATGTTCAGAAAGACTACTTTAATGTAAGCTCAGTGCTCTTGAATATCCACTTTGTTACTAACATCCCTCAACTCTCATTTGATTATCCTACTTGTTACCTGCAGGGCGTCATTCCTGTCCGCCGCCGTAAGTTTCTGCTGCGTCTTCTGCGAGGTCGTCTGGAGGTCGACTTGGAGAGAGATCGTCTGCTTTTCAAACACATGTGTTATGAGATTGAACGGATGCACAGTGGTGGTGATGTCACCTTCCATGATGTGTTAAGGTAGTTTAATACACAAACTGATCACAGATGAGAAATCAATGCAGAGAATGTATTTATCACCAAAGCACTTCACAAAGCTTTAAGATTCTTGCTAATATGTAATTTTCCTTAACAGTCTAACAAGACTTGAGTACAGTCCTTGTGTTCTGTCTGTCATAACAGAGTTTTCCCAGTTTCTTTTACAGAGCACATCTTGTAACTGCCTTAGAAGCTTTGTTGAGTTGATTCTTGATGAGACGTATTTAGTGATTCTTGGTCATTTTTGATATTTCTGTCTCCATCTCCAGTATGTAAAGGTGCTGTGTCCTGAATGTAACTGTACCGCAGATTTCTGTAAGAGTCACGAACTTTTTTTATCAAAGCTTACTCCTGCTTCCTCTGGTCATTTGCAGCATGCTTTCGTACCGTTCGGTGGACATCCGTAAGAGTCTGCAACTTGAGGAGTTGTTGGCTAGAGAAGAGCTAGAATATACCATCGAAGAGGAGGTGGCCAAACAAACAATCAGGAACTGGCTTGACAAGTGCCTCAAGAGAATACGGGCTGTAAGTAGTCACTGACACTCACTGGACAATTGTCTCTGTTATGTTTAAAAAGTTGTCGTAGTTTAGAACTGTATTGAGGCATATTAATTCATCACTTCAACTATTAGGATTATGATAAAATTTGGTTGAACTTTGAAAGTCTTCAGTTTAGTCTATTGCATTCATTGCTTAAATTTTCCTATTATTTACAGTTACAAAGTAGCTTTGTCATTTTTGTTTAAGTCTTTAGACGTTTTCTAATATAATATCTGAGTCTTTTTGGCATGTTTCAGTTTTGTGAATAAGTGTCACTATGAAAACCAGAATGTTGGTGTTTTGGAGAAATTTTATCGCCGTTAATCCCAAGCTAATTTTATCATTTTATGGACATCATTTTAGATGTTAGATGTTAATCGTGGAATGCTCTTTGTATACCATACATTGTATTACTGTATTATAGTTGTTGTTATCCCGTCTACCATAGGTACCTCCAAGAATTTTATCATTACATCGTTTTCATCTCATTTCATTAACTCCCATGTACAGCTGCTGTATGGCTATTCTAAATGTCTGTTCCAGAGGATTGCCTTGAGGGACCTGTTTAAGAATCCATCACCCATTCTGATTCCGCAGGTTTTCATATTTGACGGACCTTTCCTTGAGGTGACGCTCTTGTCACCCCATGCATGCTCATAGTTCTCACTTGTTTGACACAGGTTGGCTGGCTAGTCACTTGTACTATACTCTCACGCTCACTGTCAGCTCTGTCGCATTGTCACATACTTCCAGTGTTTTATGCCAGAATTCTGTGATTGCTATTCACGCTACAAGTACAAGTGATGCAATACTCCATCATCATTATAGTCATTCACATGAGAACTTTTCTGCCATTTCAGTTTGCATTAACCATTAAAACCTAAGGTCAGAGTTTTATTAAGCAATTTGGTTCAATCAATTACAATAATATTTGCTGGATACTAGTGTTGTCCATTCGTGAAACATGTAAGATTAGATCTTAACAGCCAGTTTAAAATTTACCTGTTCATGTCAGTGGCGGATTTAGGGGGGCGGGGGCAATGGGGCCATGGCCCCCCCCCCCTAAAATTCAATTTGGCAGTTTGGGGATGCGAATGTCTGACGGGCAAAATCCTGGCTAAAACTGTGCCCTGTCCCCCGAACTCAAAATCCTGGATCCGCCCCTGCTTATGTGAGATTAGTTAAATTAACTCAGTTTTTTTCATTGTTCACCATGTAGTATCGGATGCAGTATCTCAAACGCTGGGGTCGAGAGTTGTCAACACAGGAAGTCATTGTCTTGATGGTGGGTTCATGCTTGGAACTGTGGCTAAGACAGCCTCCATACTCCCCCTGTGGCTAAGACAGCCACCACCCCACCCCCTGTGGCTAAGACAGCTATCACCACTCCCCTTGTGGCTAAGACAGCCGCCACCCCTCCACCATGTTAAAGTAACCAGCTTGACTCATTCCCTACCATCATTTTAAACAACTAACAACTGCAGCTAACAGCTTGATGCTGACTTGCTTCACAAGTCAGTCACCTGTATATTTACTGGTGCCCGTTAAATGCATTGGTTTCTCTTTGTAAGACTAAAAGTTTTGGTTGTTATTTAGTTCACTAGTCCTGTTTTCATGCAAAACTCGTTGTTTTGTTGGAGAGTTGAACCTTAACAAAATGTTTTTCCTGGAAGTGAGCTGCATGGAGAAGACTTAATGCTTGAAGGACAGGTCCTAGCCTAGGACCAGTATTACTCCCAGGTCTTAGCCTAGGACCAATATTCCTCCCAGGTCCTAGCCTAGGCCCAGTATTACTCCCAGGTCCTAGCCTAGGACCAATATTACTCCCAGGTCCTAGCCTAGGACCAATATTACTCCCGGGTCCTAGCCTTATACATCCTATTCGCTGCTATTTCACACATTGTTTATTAGCCTGTGCCCTACCTGTGAGACCACTGTGTTTGATAAGTTCCTTTGAAGCAGTATTAAGTGTAAACCATGCTTTGCATAATTTGATATAAAATGGGCTGAAGTGGTAGGTCAGTTCATTAGAAACTTGCCAGTTTCGTGGCCCCTCTGTACTTTGTCAATAGATTTGTGCAATAAATCTCTGGCGTCATCAATTCTCCTGATCATTCAGTTCCTTTTGTTGTGCAGGGCAATTACCGCATTAGCAATGGCTTGAAAGCCTTGAAACACCTAGAAACTCTGGAACTTATTGTTTTTAAACTGTTTGACCCCTTTAAATTAAATTGCTCATGAAAACATAACTCATGTTGACTTTTCCCAAAGAAATATGATGAAAGGTTAACCAAAAAACGAAGTGATAAACCAATTTGTTGACCGGTACTTGAGTCAGGATAGATGTTCTCACCGTTAATGTAATTCATTGTGTTAGATAATTATGGCGTGAGTCATGTGGGACAAACAGCTGGTGAGACACTTAACAATGAACAAGATTGGTATCTGGATGTAGTGCTGTTGTTGTCTAGAATTGAAACTAAATGAGCAATATTTGTAATGTGACTGGCTGACTTGCAACCTGAACGTGATTTTTAGTATAGAAGTGACTAAAAAATGTCAGCTTTAAAGAAACTGAATTTATTATATTAATGGCTTTTAATAAAAGTGGTTTTAAATCGTGTGTTCATGTCCAAAACACCATTCTAGTTTCCAACATATTATGCTTCTAAAATGATATTATTGCCTTCTTGTCACAAGTCTAACAGGTTACAGTAATTTGCCCAGAAAGAAACAACTGACCTGAAACGTCCAAACAGAGACCAGGACATTAAAATGGAACTTGCACACTAATTCCTTATCTCTGTGATTGTTTGGTCAAATTAGTTAGAAACACAACACATATCGACGATGTGAATGAAGTACATTGAAAATTGCCAAATGTTGTTAAGAACAGGTTTTGTGTTGAAAATGATCTGCCATAAATCACTCAACCGTGTTCAGTAAGTATTGCGACATGGTGTTTGGGAATAATACTGCATGATGCAGGCTATATGAGCCCCTTGCGTGTTGTTTTATAACAGCTCTGTTATATGTGGGACAGAGCTCTTTAGATCTGTAGCATGAAAGAAGACTTATAATTCTTACGTATACTATATCAATGCACTGATTTAAAACAGCGCAGTTATGTTCCATATGTGTGCGTGTGGGTGCACGTACGCGTGCGACCATGCGTGCGCGTGCCTCAAATCGTATATCATAGAAATTTAGAAATTGGTATTGGAAGAGAACACTTGTCTGGAAACTAATTTACTGAGTTCTCCACCAGTGTATTTTCCATGCACAGTAACTTCATACAGGCCAATGTATCTTCCATGCACAATTTAACTTCATACAGGCCATTTTACTTTCCATGCACAGTGTAACTGCATGCAGGCCAGTGTATCTTCCTTACACTGTGTAACTTCATACAGGCCTTTGTAACTTCCATGCATAATGATTAACATTTACTTCCCCATTATGTGTTAATGTCCCTTGGTTGTGTTCCAGTGGACTAGTTTAGTTTGAGCCAAGGAGGCTAGAATGTTGAT
Organism: Phoronis australis; assembly: GCA_002633005.1. NCBI lineage: Eukaryota > Metazoa > Phoronida > Phoronidae > Phoronis > Phoronis australis. The sequence goes on from NMRA01000326.1 coordinate 195,449, forward strand.
TTATGGCAGTAATGTGTTATTAAAGTCAGGGAGAAAGTATTTCTGGTCACTGTTGGCTGGTGATTGACTCATATCATAAGCGTGTTCAACAGAGTGAGCGCCCGCGAGCGATTTGAGCGCCCTCGTCCTGAACAGCTGTGTTCACGTTAGCGCTCGCGAGCGCTCGCGAACAACCTCGAGAGCATGTTCGCTTAGATTTCCAAGATGGCGTCCTGCGAAGGCTTCACGTCTGCAACATATGAACTCATTATTGTTCTGCAACACGAAAACTATAACCTCAAAAGTTGACCGACTCATCCGAAACTGCGACTTAAATTGCGGGTCGCTGTAGTGAGGAACAGTTTCCTCGACGTAATTTTCGATTCTTGTCGGGCCAAAGCCTTCGCGGTTGTTGTCTTGGGCTGCCGATATTAATAATTATTGGCAAAGATTAATCATATTTATCGCTCAGTATGCCATAGGAAGGACCGTTAGTGTTAAGCTCATCGGCTAAGACGTTCAACAAAAACTGCTTCAGAGTCGCCATACTGGATCGCACAGTGAGCGCTCACAGCTGTTCAGGAGCTGTTCCTTGTGTTCGCGAGTACACGCTAGCGGGCGCTCACTCTGTTGAACACGCTTCATGTATCCTGTGCCTTGTAACTCTTAATGTTACATATTAACACCTATGTCACATGATGCTCTTCTAGTCCTGTCATTGGCTGATGCTGTTGGGTTAGCCATCTCCAATGTTTGCTTGATACTCCCAGTCTGTCTCACAATGTGTGATAATTAACTTGCAGTGTTTGTCGCATACTGCTTCTGCTCTCCTTCTTCTTGAGTTCTTGTTCATTCTTGGTCATGCAATTGTGACTGCACCTTTCTTTGAATTGAGACATTCGTGTTAGGTCAAAAAAGCACATTTGCTTCTGGTGTGTACCCGGACTCATTTTGAGACCTGTGCCTACAACTAAAAAATCCCTGCCCACATCAATTTCAGTCAAGGTTTGTTGTTCCTTTGAAAAGCTGCACAAATCACGTAAACCATCATGGTAATCAAGCTTTGACACTCCATGATTTGTTATGGGACGAGTAAAAAACAAATCCCACATTATTTTTGCTTGTCTTTGGTGAATTTTCTCTTTCTGAAAAGTGGGCAACTAAAAACTACAGCATCACGGGCTCCATTTTCAAAACAGGCACAGACCAGAACCAACTATGATTTTATGGACCAACCATGCGTATTATCTAATGAAAGTATTGTGTTATTTATCAAAAATAAACTCGGACAAAAGTAAAATTTGGAAGATGTGCAATAACTTTATTGGTTGTTTAGGTACACTTGTATTGTGCACCTTGCACCCGTCACAAGGAAATTTTGTTATTGTCACAAATCCCTTCAAGTTTGAACTGTTCAAGGAACTGGATGAAACATTTAATGAATAGTTCTGGAACACTGCTAGTGATGAGACAGGTCTATGTGATAGCATTATCTTTAAAGATTTATTGTGCCAGCTTATTATAATGTTGCCATATGTTGTGTTTGATGTGTGGCTGCAGCTTGCCTAGATAACCATGTACCACTCCCATGTGTTTCTTCTTATAGAAAGAACATTCAAACATACTGGGTAACCTGAGAGCCACGACTGAGCCTATTGTCATGGTAACTGAACACAGTCCCACCCTGTCTGTGATGCGACCTGAAAAGGTTGTTGAGGAGAATGATGTGGGTAAGGGACCAAAGAAGAAAGCGGAGAGGACAGCTAGCGCCCCCTTACAGGGAATACTGCAGGTAACGGTCATTGAATTATTCAATCCATTGCATTTTTGTCTGTCTCCATTTTCTGTTAGATAAACTGTGTACCGAAATGTCAAAATAAGTAAACCAAAAATGCCCAAAAGGGTGGTAGCCCAGTGTCAGGAGTTGAACCATGTCGCTGGTTGATGAACTCCTAATGTATGGGAATTGGGAAATGGTTCATTATAAAAGACACAATATTTTAATTATGAAATTCTTATTTGTGTTGATCAGATTAATCCTGTTCTTTTAACATGCCTTGCTAGTTGCACATAATGTCTGTATTAACATTCACCTTTAAACATGTATTTCCTTGTGAAAACTAGTTTCATTTGAATTTTATTGTTGCTTTGGGTAAAAACGCTGAGATAATGAGAAAAAAGTTCTCTCTGGTTGAACATGCGAGATAGGTTAAATTTACCTTTTGTTATTGTCTATGATGTTACCAATGTTAAAAAATATGCAGCAACCTTTTGTCATAATGATGCAATTTAGATTGATAGGCACAAAGTTGACTGTCAAGGCACGCAAAATTCTTGATGTTGTTGCCATTGTGTGTTCAGTAATCATCTTGGTTGACATGTATTGAGCTAATATTGGATAACCTTGGTTGACATGTATTGAGCTAATATTAGATTACCTTGGTGGACATGTATTGAGCTAATATTAGATAACCTTGGTTGAGGTGTATTGAGCTAATATTAGATTACCTTGGTTGACATGTATTGAGCTAATATTAGATAACCTTGGTTGACATGTATTGAGCTAATATTAGATTACCTTGGTTGACATGTATTGAGCTAACATTAGATAACCTTGGTCGTCTTTCACTTGTAGCCGCCATCCAGGAAGTTCCTCTCACCCACTGGACACAGTCACAGTGCAGATTCAATACCCAGTCGGACTGAGAAAGATGTTCCAATGCCAAAGAAAAGATCCATTAGACGAGGTTAGTTATAGCGTGGTGTCTGATGACCTGTACGTTATACGCATATTACTGCCAGTTTGGTCAGTTGAAGAATGTCAAATAAATAGTTTGGGCTCTACACCAGGGTAGTTATGGTGACAGTGAATATGACTTGTGTTTGTGCTTTCAGGTGGCAGCACTCTACCCAATGTGCAGGAGTCACAGGAGAACCAACTGTCAGAGCAGGATGTTCCAGCGGTGGTCAATCCTCCGATGACTGTGTGTATCTCAGCTGATGTAAAGAGTTGGTGGAAAGAACAGGTCAACTACCTGACAGAGTCAGACAGTGAGGATTCATCGTAGGCCACCTGGTGGGATGGGGTGACTACTGCTATATCATAGGATGGCTGGTGTGATGGGGGGACTACTACTATATCATAGGGTGCCTGGTGTGATGGGGGCTACTACTACATCGTAGGGCGCCTGGTGTGATGGGGGGACTACTACTATATCATAAGGCGCCTGGTGTGATGGGGGGACTACTACATCGTAGGGCACCTGGTGTGATGGGGGCCACTACTACTGCATCATAGGGCGCCTGGTGTAATGGAGGGACTACTACATCGTAGGGTGCCTGGTGTGTTGGGGGCTACTACTGTATCATAGGGCACCTGGTGTGACTGGGGATTTACTACTTCGTCATAGGGTCTCTGGTGTGATGGGAGACTACTACATCATAGGGCTCCTGGTGTGATGGGGGATTAACTACTTCGTCATAAGGCGCCTTGTGTGATGGGAGGACTACTACTACATGTATGTCATAGGGCTCCTGGTGTTGTGGGGGTACTATTACATGGAAGGGCACCTGGTGTGATGAGGTATTACTATGTCACTGGACGTATGGCAGGATGGAGATACTACTGAGGCTGTTAGAATTCAAGTTTGAACCAACCAGCTGCCGTGGCCTAATGTTGAAGACCAACAGTCAGTGAATCTGTGCCCACAGCTTGATGTAAACATTAACAGTGATTTAGTTACACTACCAGTAGTGTAGTGCCTATGTCGGGCTGGTGGAAGTTTTTGTCTTCTTCCTCCACGTGGACATGGGAAGTTAGAGATGTAGGCATTGAACTTTGTGACACCTTATTTGCTCTGGTACAGTTCTCCTGTCAGAATGTAGTCACAACTGACTCATTTAGTACTGTGCTGCCATCTGTTAATGATTGTAATGTACAGTATGCTGTTCATGTCTCTTGTTGTTAGGAATGACTTTATTAGTATTGTGGTGCCATCTGTTAACATTAATGTGAAGTATTCTGGGAATGTCTGTCTTGTTATCAATATATCTAGTTTTACATTTGTTAAGGCCACGTAAAAAAGTGCAATTTAGTGTTTTGTGATAACTCTATAATGTGCATTCAACTTAGTTGTTAAAATGAATCTTGTCTGTACCTTGTAATCAGGTGGCTGAACAACTGCATAACAAATATCAACAGTTGGTTGGGTACTGTAAAAGGGACATTACCTTTTTGAAGTCGTTTTGGTTGATGTGGTGTATTTTACTATAAAAGTTATTTTGAAGCATTGTAGCCAATTTTCATAAATGAGAGTAATTCCTCAGACTGGTACTCATTGAACAAATTTCTAACATTAGTATGAACTAGTCTGAATAAGTTGTGTTCTCTCGTTTTGAATCTGATGACCGTATTCAATAGGCAAGATGGGCCCCAATGTGAAGTCTCAGTGGTGTTATGTAAAAATTTGCCTTTTGACCTGAGAATGGAAACAGAAACAATTAATAAATGAATACAACAGTGACTCATACTTTCCGTTGGAAGAACTGTTTTTCTGTTTTGGTTTATAGAAAATTAATCTGAAATATTTATAATACATTTCCGAGTGATGTGCCAATTTAACCAAAAATCATGCAAAAGGCAACATACCCTGTTAAATAGCTGTCTTTAGCATATGTTTATAGCTGATTGGTTATTTAGACATTGTCTGGCAATCTGGACTGGAATTAGGTCAGTGTTGCTGTCTACACTACAGTAAACTGGTCTAGTGCTGCCCTCTTGACACCTGTTAACAACAGTTTATTCTGGGCTGTTATGAAATGCCTTTGGCCCAGATGCTCAGATGCCTAATTCTAAACATGATTCAAAAAAGTTATTTATACATCTGGTCACCTTTGGAGAATAGGTTCGTCATTGGTCTCCAGAGGCATTGTACGACCAGGTCGAAAGGTCTGACAACAACCAACCACGTCTCTAAGTAAGTGAACATTTTATATACCATCTGGTCACCTGTCCTCCTGTTAATATCATTATGAATGGATGTGTAAACGTAATTAGTACCTTGTGTTATTTTGTATGGAATGTGAGTGGCTGTTGTCTCTAGCCTGTCTCAGTTATGATATGTGTTTGACGCAGGTTAGTCACTTGAAAAGATTGTCTAATTCTTGGTAAATGGTCTGTCTCCATACATTTGGTTGAGCCCTCATAGTATTGACAATAGAAGTGTACTTATTTATTAATATTAATTTATTGATACGCGAGATATTTCTTTATTATTTTTAAGACTTTTTGAGCAATGCATAAAATCACTAGCTAACACCTATTAATTTAATTGAACTCTTGACCACTTGTTAGGAAGCAATGATATGCACTGTCTGATCATTATCTAGACGTTGGGTATTGATAAATGTAATTGATGATTTGCTGTGTAGTGGAGGTCTTCGTCCATGATATTGATGGAATATCAACGTCTCATTGAAGGCTGAGAAATATATTTCTGGGTGCTCACAACTGTGACTTTTTGGTCATTCACTTATTTTATTGCCTGCTGTTTTTAATATGACAGGGTTGTGTCTGCAAAAGGCGTACCTCAGTTATAAATAAAGTGTCGTTCATATACCTCGTTTTTATTTTTTAATTGTGTTTGGAGTTTCTGGCAATTTAACTGGCGTCCCGTCCAAGAAATAGACATAGTCCACTTACTGTTATCAATTTTTTTTTTCGTCTGCTCCTTGCTTCTTACTCAGAGCGAAAAGTGATTTCTGTGTTTTCAGTTTGTTATTCGTTGACACCATGCTCTGCGCATAAAGTGTCATGGCGTGACAAGTCAACTGCTGGAGCAGACGGGCTCTAGCAATTATATAACGAATTGTCAGTTCTATCGAAGCCCGGAATATCTCCAGTTTAACTAAAACCAGCAATTTGAGACCAATTTCATAATAATAACTGGTGTAAATCGTATGATTTTTTGTGGTGAAAGCGGGGTTTTAGCCGCTTTTACGTCGTCATTAACTTTTTAAAACGTTCATCGCGGTGTTTATCATGACTACCTCTTGATTAGCTGTCAAATCATACCGCGCGTGAACACGAAGTAACAGTGAGCAGTTGACGAGCAAGTAACATCTGTACAAACGGACCACTTACTAGTCGGTACCAGTACATCTAGGCCCAGTTGCATAAAAGTTATACGCTGCATAGCAACAATGATGTCGCATTATTACGCGCCACTTTGTTATTGAACAATGCACCTGACGTCATGCAACATTAAAAACATATCCAGCGGATAATTTTGAAGTTTTATGCAACCCAGCCCTGGTCAACAAAATGACAAGTTTTTATGTGCGGATATGAGTGCATGCGTCGTGTGAATGTTTTAAAATTAAGGGAAATGTTTTAAACGTGGATAAGTAAACCAACTCTAAGAGCTCTGAAGACTACTAGCGCCGTAGTTACTAAAAAAATGTTTGTTAAACGTCTTACGTGTAGGTCAGTTGTGAAGTCGTTCCTCTAAGCTGTTTTCATATTCTGGTGCGATCATTTCTGTGATAGTTAACTACCTCCAGTTTTGCAGGGGAGGGAAGGAGGGAGGAGCCTTTATTATAAATAAATCAATGTGTGGAAGTACAAAGGATTTGAACAAATCTTCTAAATGTGTAGAATTCAGATGACGAGAGACAAGCTTAAGTGGGTTAATTAGTTCTTGAGTTTTTTGTACGAGCTCCCGAACGTGAGGGGTGAATGAGAGTTTTTCATCTAACAGTATACCCAGATGTCTGTGCGACTGTTTTCTTGGAATGATTTCATCATTAAGTTTAAGGTTATAAGACGGGTCAACAAGGAAGAGAGCATTAATAGATTTGGAGAAGGTGAGGTCAACGCTTTTTTCTGGTTTAAAATTCATTCTCCATTCTTGTGACCAGTAGCTTAGTTTATTTAAGTCGTGTTGAAGCTGCAAAGAACATTCAGGGCTGCTCCCTGCGAAGGGGTAAAAAGTGCCGTGTTGTCTGCATAAAGGTATGTGCTACATGACAGGTTATCAGGAAGGTCATTAATATAAACCAAGAAGAGAAGAGGGCCCCAATACGCTACCCCGGCTGTGGTACAGCTGCGTTTACAAATCCAGGAGGGGATAAAGTTGAAAGTACGCCGTCGACATGAACACTGTATGTTCTTTCGGAGAGATATGAGGTGATCATGTTTAAAAGATTACCAGTAATGCCATAGGATCGAAGTTTGTGAAGTAGAAGGTCGTGAGGGACACAGTCGAAAGCAGAAGCTATATCTAGAAAAATGGACCTGACACTCTCGCCCTTCTCAAAAAGAATCTCATGTACTATTTCAACAAGTTGTGCCACGGTGCTGTTCCCACGCAAAAAAAACAAAATTGACGATGATAGATTAAGTTGTTTTGTTTGAGAAATGTAAGAATACTTTGAGCAATGATCTTCTCGAAGATTTTGGACAGGGTGTTAAGTAAAGTTATTGGGCGATAATTTTGAAATTTCATTTTTGGAGACTTTTTGTGTATAGGGACCATAATTCCATGTTTCCAAGAAGATGGATAAATGCCTAGCTGAAGTAGTTTGTTAATCAGATTGGTCAGGGGAATGGTAATTTCGTTGGCAATCATTTTGATCATCTTGCTGGTTATTAAAGCTGTGCCATCATTCTTATTGGGGTAAATTTCATTGAGATACTTCCGGATATCAGTTTGATTAGCCGGGATGTCAGACAGTTGATTGAGACAACGTTCACGAAGAAAGGGAAACTTCCTTACTTACGTACCCCATATCTCAGCACCATATAACAATATAGGAACTACCATACTATATCACACAATTTAAAACATACATGTGGGGATCTACACTTCACTTTGGTTAAACATGCTTTTAACATGTTCATTGCTTTTCTAGCTTGTAAAGCTGATACTCTACAATTTTCATTTCATTTTAATCTGCAAGAAAATGTCACACCAAGATACTTGTAATAAGATTTAGTTTCTACCGATTTCTTATTGTAGAACCACCGTTCTTGTGCCGACAGAGTCCCACCTCGCTTGAAGACAACAATATTTGTCTTATAAAGTTTAACACACAGACTCCAATCCACACAGTAATTATGCAATACATTTAATTTTCTCTGAAATCCAGGCACTGTGACACGTCAACTTGTAGACTCTGTTCTCAAGGAACAGTTAGTTCGAATTACATTGTGCACATTGACACCTATTACGTAACGACAGCTTGTCTAATTAAAATGAAGACTGACGGATTTGTTTTTGATTTTAATTTTAGTTTGATGAAAATAAAATCAACCATGTGATTTCTGTATATTGCATGTAAGAACATGCCGTGTGTGCGATCCTTAAATCGATAAACTGAATTCTTTCAGAAAGTTCAGTCTACAAAAGGTCAATATTTATCGTTCTGGTTCTCGAGGAATCTAATTAATGCTCGTTAACTCAATTCTTGCTCGTTAACTCAATTCTTTTCATGCCCCCGTGACAAAAGTTGTAGCTATATACTAACATGTTAATTATTGAAAAGGTAAACAAATAACGTTTGGACCAGGCTCTTGTGAGACGTTTTAACTACAACTCAATTGTTAACGTTTTGTTTGACACTGGATGCTCATTGAAAGGACGTTGTACACGCACAGGTGGGTATTAGGGTTATACCGACTTCACTGAAGTAGAATTTTCATTTCATAAGAAGGCAGATAGGACGTGTGGCCAGGCGACAGTCAGTCCCATTAACAGATGATTCTAACCAACCTTCTTACGAGCAATTAACATTTTGGCGCCTCTTAAGGTAGGCCTAAGACGATAGTTCAGACATTTACGAACAGTACTGACTTTTGAATTTTTAGACGGCGGCTCAGACGCACCTGTTTAGTTATGCAACTGTGTGGCTATGCACTTGTGTGGATATACACGTATGTGGCTACACGTCTTTGTAGCTACACTCGTGGCGATGCACCTATGTGTCTATGCAGTGGCTATGCACCTACGTTGCTATGCACCAGCGTGGCTATGCACCTATGTGCCTATAACATCTATGGGGAACACTTTTGCTTACTAACGAAACTGGGAACACTTAACATTGCGTACATAAGGCTTCCAAACAATGTGTATAAAACTAGCTAAACAAGTTGTTTGTTCAATCAATTGTAATTGCAATAAAAGCTGCTTCAGTTGATTTTATTTCAGTAACATGTGATAAGCTAGGGCATTTGTTTCTGCCTTGGTCATTTCTCATATAAACGTATTTTCTTATTATCATGTCTGCAAACAAGCGCTGTGTGTGTTCAAATACATAGCCCGGTTTGTTTTGACGTTTTTGTTGTTTTTTGTGTTTCACGCTTGCATTCCACAAGCTTTTAACGGTTGTCAAATAGTGAAGCCGAGCTCTTTTTATACCATGTTTGCGCAATGGACAGTTTAAACTAAACTTGTCTTTGCTTTGAATACAGCATAGTAGTGGGAAACCGGCGCTGGCGTCCAACTTCATTCATTCCCACGCAAGCTCCAGCCAACGAGGTGCAAGGTGTCTCCACCAACAAGTAGTGGATCACTAGCTTGGATATAACAGTTCGCTTTTCGGTCTGTATCGTCATTTTATTTGAGTAGCAACATGCGCGCACCCAGGGGGGCTCGAAGAGCTCCAATGAGCCCCCATGTTTAGCGAAGTGGGCAAAGAGGTTCGCCTCTGAGAAACAAAAAGTCCGAGAAAATGAGACAAAAGTCCACTAAGCAAGCACAAACGCGCAATTCACAGTGGTGCCCCCGTTTTTTTAGTCCGCCCGCTTTTTTGTTACCAAAAGGTCCACAACGTCAGGAATTCGAGCACCCCCATAATGAAGGCTGGGTGCGCGCATGAGCCATAAAAACATAACTATCTTTCCAGGGTAGTAAAAAGAAAACAATGTCGGGGAGGCGCAGTGCGTGGAATGATTATCATTCTGAGTCAGTGTGGGACGAACAAAGAGCAGGGACGCAGAACGGAGATAAACATGGGGAAGATGACTGTAAGGACGAGGATGACCAGCCGAGGTCATCCTGGCAAATTATTAAGGACTGCGGCAACGATTATCTTGATGTGTCTTCCATGCACGGACTGGCATTTTTTGTTGGATCAAGGTATCATCCATTACGACGGTAAGCCTATCTTAGCACGTTCTACATCTTCACCTCCTTGCCTATGTCAAACTTTCTGCATCAGCTCTTGCCTCCCTCTCTCAACCCTTCGTCCGCCCATGCCTGTCTCCCTCCCTCTTTGCCTGGCGTCCTTCCGTCCCACAGCAAGCCTGCGTCCGCCACCCTCACCCTCTCATTGCCACTAACGCATCATGTGTTTCAACATTCAAAACGAAAAACTTTGAAAGAATGATTTACAGACAACATAAACAGAGAACAGATAACATTTGCAAACATACCAATTTCTGTGTTTCTTTTATAACCAGTTTCAAATTAACTAGACTATGACACATCATTTTACAGGCTTCTCTGGTTCGCACTGTTCACCGCAAGTTTTACATGGTTGATGATAATCGTGACCACAGCTTTCGATAATTTGCAAAGGAAACCAGTTCTTACAAAAGTGAAAGTAAAATATGAAGACAACGCAAGATTTCCAACGGTAACAATCTGCAATCTCAACAAGTACCGCAAGAGTTATGTCGAAAAACACCACCCACACTCAGAAAAGCTCTTGAGATACATTTACCCTGTTCTCCGAGAAGATGAGCATATCCACCTAGACTGGAGTGACCCAAAATACGCATGGAGTTTAAACAGGTCCAGTTTCAAAGAATTCGCTCTTAAGGCGGCGCCGCAGATGATGGATAATATTAAAATTGTTGATTTTGGAGCACACTGGTTAACTATTTCCAACGAGTTCTCTACCATTGAGACAGATTTTGGGATGTGCTTTCAATTCAATCCCAATGGTACTTGGTACTCACAACTGAGTGGAGAAATGCACGGATTAGCAATAGTTTTGGACGTCCAACAGGATGACTACTATTTCGGCGACTCATTCTCAACTGGATTCAAAGTAAGTTTTTGAAATTCACTCGCATAAGAATAAAATGTGTCTGACAAAAGCCACCTGCAAATATTTGTGAATTAAAGGACTATAGCAGTGTTAAAGCGAAACCCATTTTTACTAGCTAATTGAATGCAGTCTCTGAACCAAATTTTTAATTTCAACACTAACACGATAACTTTCCGTATTCGTTTTCCCATTCAGTGTGTGACGTTGTGCTGCTGTTTGTGAAATTGGAATACTGCTTACTCTCAAGATCGCGTACAGTGAACTTGGAATACGCAAGAAAATTTGACAAATTCACTCAAATAATCACGTTCACGTAAATACAAATTTGCACTGCACTAAATCAAATTACATGTTAATACATCAACGTAAATTTTAACCAATTCTTTTCAACTATTGGCGATCTTATTCACCAAACAATAATTGATTTAACCAGTCACATATTCCTCCGATACTTTGGCACAGGACGCTAAATGAGAAAATGTTTGATCATGAGGCCGATAATTACCGTGACAAAAATTCATTACTCTGAACAATTCACTCGATTGCTAAATGAATATTTAATTCCAAGTTCACGCATACGCGATCTTGAGATTAAGTAGGATTCCAGGTTCACGCACAGCAGTGCCGGCTAGTTATCTGAAATCTTAGGCTCCATGAGGCTTGCAGTGATCGTTGTCGTTTGTGTGCTCCAGATCGCACTTCACAGGCACGACGAAGTACCCTTCCCGAACCAGTTCAGCTTTGGTGTCAGCCCTGGCCAAGAGCTTCTAGTCGGGATGACAATGACAGAGGTAAAAACAGGAATCGAAAAAACGTTACTGTTTGGACTCTGTGTATCTGTCCGTCCTTCTATCATCAAGAAATTATCTGATATCGATGCCAAAATTACGAATACAACCTCAAGTATTCGAGGTTGTCTATAATTGGCGTTGTATGAATAAACTCTCTTAAATGAAAGTAGTGAAGAAGTACATAATGTGACTAATTCAACGTTAAACAAATTAATTACAACGTCGGTACCTCTCTTAACAACACACTGACTCCACATCACTATCTCTGCAGCAAAAGCAATCAAATTCATTGGGATTTATCAAATGTTTTTGTTACACGTACGTGTGTCATTTGTATCAAAAATAACTAAAATAGTCAGACTACTAGAATATTTACATGCCTGTTTAAAAACCTCTATCAAGTAATTCCGTTATTTGAGTGAGAAAGAGCTAGGCATGTGGAGATCCTAATACTCTGACTGTCTTAGTTACTCATTACACAAATCTCATTCATTTGTCAATTCTAAAGGTGTTCGTGATAAAAGCCGATGAATTATAGAAGATTTTTTTTGTTGAAACATTATCAAGGACCTAGCATGAAGCAGCTAAATTGTACACTGATAGAATTTTTTACTTTTTGAAATGTTTGAAAAATAAGTTATTGACTCAAATATGGTCTTTGTAAAGTCTACTTCGATGTTTACAACGTCATTGAATAAATTGTTTTGTGAGCACCCTGATTCTATTAGTTTAATGGTTACAAACTTAAAAAAGATGTTGAGTTTTCATTCATTTACCTATTTATATGCCAATTTTTTTTAAAAGTTCCGACATCATAATGAATTCATTAAAGTCCATTTAGCGGCATTACGGATCGCTGAAGACTTTATTTTCATTATGGTTTCTCTGAAGCAAAATCAAATGTTAGAAAATGGCAAATGGCTGCACTGCAACATGCTGCAGTGGTCATAGACTGTGAACATTTTTGTCAATACAGAGTATTTATGTAGACTGCGTCATTTTTGTCGTGTCTATACGAGAGTCTGGGTACGCCAGGGTTTAACCTCATAAAGAACTATGAATAATTACAATAATGGAAAGTGATGGATTTTTTTAAATGTCTGTATTCTTCATAACAGGTTAAATCTCTACCAGCACCTTACGAAGACGGAACTTGCGTAGACACGGAAGCTGGGGATTTTATCAACCCTTTGAAATATTTCAAAACTTACAAATACAACTCGTGTCGAAAAGAATGTCAGACAGTCTTCTCTGTTGGCCAGTGTGGATGTAAACCGGCGTTTGATCCTGGTAAATATCTGTTTTTTTCATTTTAGTATGACCAAAACACTTGAATCGACTTGCTTATAGAAGTTTACTTCTGCTATTTTGCTGCAGCATTGAGCTGGGTAATGTAAAAACACTCGATCAGCACTGAACTGCGTTATGAAGAACCTAAACACTTGTGAAGCACTAAGCGGCGTTATGAAGACCCTAAACACATGTGAAGCAGTGAGCTGCGTCATGCAGATTCTTAACACTTGCGAAGCACTGAGCTCCGTAATACAGATCCTAAACACTCGGGAATAACCTGCGAAAGACGTCAAACATTCTTGACGGACTTGCGACAGGTATTCGTGGTTCATTGTCAGCTTTCACAAAACCAGTCCACACGACCTGTTATTGGTATCTCAAGTTCTTTTATACCATATGGATACTCGTTAAGAAATGAGTCTGTCTCGCGACCTATGATTATACAACCGTTCATTGCTCTAAACATGAAAGTTTCAAGACATCTGCTTGTGGAAGATGAATAATGTAAGCGATGTTGCAATCGCATCTCTTAAACTTCAGCTTAGTGATTGGTGTTTTGGCGATTAGGATGGAGCTTTGGACAGACGGCGCAGTAGATCGGAGTGGCCGTATATCATGTGCGAGATCGTTAAAATGTTGAACTTTCCTGCGTGTTCAACTGCGGTTTCTCAATGCATTCGCATGAGGTTATCTTGAAACCTTTTCCTCCACCACCTTTACTGAACATCTCCTGTGGAGGACAAAAACAAAAAGGGCAAGTCAACCTTGGAGGGTAAATCTTGACGACTTTCCCTTAAGAATAGGATTTGGATTTACTCTGGTGTTATCCGACCGATGTTAGTCTATGTGCGACTGTCTAACATCTCTTGAACAGAACACCATCAGATTAAAATAAACACAATTACTGTGTTTAGCTTGCATGAGTATCTCCTCAGGTTCTATTTCCAGGAAATCCTATGGCTGCGGTAGAAATGCTATCAGTCTGCAACCCGTGTATATTTATATGGCACCGGTAAAGCTGCAGTTGCAGCGTATCGAATAAGGAGAAGCGGAGAGTAGCAAGAGCCATGTAATGTGCTGGCTCAACAATGCAGGTGTGGAACTGGAACGGTTTTGGGAATGCCTAACAACTTAAATTTTAACCCAATTTCACTACGGATACGGCCGGGAGTTGCTCATGAGGTCATGGATTTCACTTACCAACAGTCCGTCTGTTGCACTGGTGGCTCTTACTTTGACTGGACAGCCTGGAAGAAGAATTTTCTTTCCTCATCTAACAGACGATGACAAACGGATCTGGAACACAGGGAAAATTGCAACAGTTGAATTTTTCACTTTCCATCAAGGTTATCAACTGACTAGAAAGCTCGCGGATAGTCCTTGGTAACAAGGAGCTCTTTATACACGAAGCAGTAAAGATCTAATTAAGTCCAAATTTGAACTCAAGTTCAACCCGAGCCTGTGTGGATGACCTTAATCATTTAGTAGCTGAAAAACTGGCCACGTCACTTGAGCAAAACCCATTTTGGCATCGATGGTAATGAAGTGCGCCCATGTAGGTTTTGCAAAAGTGTTCAAGTTATCTGCAGATGCTTGTAGGAAGAACTCTGTCATCTTCCAGTGTACTACACAACCGCTGACTGGTATCCTCCACTAAACGACCATTTACTAGTATAATCCAATATACCACAGTGTTCCGTACATTTTAGAAGTGGATTGTTCATTAACTGATATTCTCTCGTTTTGTAGGTCCAACTCGCACTTGTATTGGAGAAGAGTACAGATGCTATCGTTTAGCAACCGGTGAGTCAGTTGTCTGCCATGAATATCATTTATGTCGTCATTGTTGTTGTTTCGTCGTCGTCGTCAAATTCGGTTTTATCGTTGTTGTTTTTGTTGTTGTTGTTACTATTGTTCTAATCATCGACAACTTTCAAAAGGAGCAACATTTGAAAATTCATTTTGAAGTCTGTTAAACGGGCAAGCGTGACCTATGCTTTAGGAAAGTTACACGTGACAACTGTAGGTGTAGACCACCCATCAATTAGAACCACAATATCCAGTCTGTGACACACAGTTTTTTAGTTGAACTCCTGTTGTTTATCTTTCAACTGGGATGTACGGTGGCCCAAAGATGACATTGTACGTTTCTTTTTTCATTATCTCGAGATCCCGACTTAATTATCTCACGATCTTAAGATCCCAACTCAATTAACTCGGTATCTCAAGATTCCGAAATAATTATCTCGGGATCTCAGGATCTCGAGATCCCGAATTAATTATCTCGGTATCTCGATTCTACCAACACAACCTGTTGACAATTACCCACCGGTCTCAACTCATTTATCACGCCTCAACAAATTTACGTGTCTGATGTAAATGAGGGCTGTCGCAAATAGAAACTGTATACATGCTCAGGTATTCCTTTGGTAAAATTATTAGCGTTAGACACTTTCAGCGTTTGTTGTCAAGACTAGGGCTCGCACGTCGAAACAATTATTCAGACATTGATGATGTGATTGGTGTCATAGACCGGCAATTTTCGCTGTTACGACAACAATATATTTATAGATTTATGCACCACAAATGTGTCACTAATCGCTTAGTGCTGGAAGGAAAACTGTGCGAATTATGCTTTCTACTGTCCACCCAGATGCTGTGGCAATGCGACGCGCCAGAAGAATACGTATAGCGACACACTCGGGAAAATTATCTCGGGATCTCGAGATCCTGAGATAATTAAAAAGAAACGCGCGATATCTTTAATAGGGTTGCCAATAATGCATTAACAGGTGACCGAACAAGGGTTAGTTGAAATCAACAAAACAGGGTTTAGTATAATAATGCTGTACATGTACGATGAACTAACAATGGCGCAGTATTTGCCGACAGTGATATTATACGTGTATATGTATCGTCGTTACCCACTGGATATCTATCTGAAATCAAAGGGAAAAGAGAGGGCTGTTGTTACGAAGGGACACATTTGTCCGTTGACGGGAGGGTCAGCCTTTGTTGCTAAGTTACTCTCCGTCATTTCTATTACCAGTCGTGGGCCAGAATAGACCAGAGCCGTCTAGCCTCTGCTATGGTACAACCTAGCCATGGAATATCACTGGTGGTACTCAGCAGCTTTTGTTGGTTTTGGGCTTGAAATCCAGGTGTGGACAGCTCCAACATTTTGTTCCTTAGAGTGTACAGTACCTGAAAATATGAACAGTATACGGGGACAAAGACTTTAATAACATTGCAGAATGTCCAATGAAAATGGTTCCACAGTAAATTTTCTCACCTTTTACAATTACCGCAAGTGTAGCAAGCTGCTGAAAATGAGCAAAAATACACGTAACGATTCCTAACGATTCTTAACGATTCCTTACGATTCCTAACGATTCCTAACGATTCCTAACGATTCCTAACAATACCACATCAAAGTCACCATTCGCATACGATTTTTATGAACTACCAAAGCTCTCAAATTTACAGAAAAGTAAATGTCAAAAAGCCAGGTTTTTAACAAATCGAAAAAGTCCGAAGATTATCTAAATTTCATCTTCTTGCATTTGAATTAACTCCAGTTAAATGTTTGAGTCGTATCTAGCACCCAAAACAATCCTTTAAACATTCATCTTCAAAAAGCCCAAGTTAATGAAGAATTTCCATCACCCAAAGGCAGCCTTTAGGTAGACACTATAACATTTGTTCAAATAGACCCATTGACTGTTGTTTTCAGAAGAATACGCAAAGAATCACAGTATCGAACGGGAGTGCAATTGCCGCCTGCCTTGTCATGAACGTGGTTACGTTTACCAACTTTCTTCCTTAAAGTTCCCGGCTATTCAGTACGAGGCTTATTTCAAAAACACTCACAATATTTCTCTTCAGTATGCCAGGTAAGAAAACACCGCGAAAGAAAAGTGTAGTAGCTAGGAACAACGTGACTGGGTGCCAATAGAGCGTATCGCAGCATGAAAGGTAGACAGTGTGATTGATAAAATGGTGTAGAAGGGAAGGAATGTGGATGGTAGACGGTGTAGAAGAACTGTGGGAGGTAGACGAAGTAGAAAGGATGTGGGAGATATATAATGTAGAAGGAATTATGCGAGGAAAAACGGTGTACAAGGGATGTGTGAGAGAGATGGTGTACAAGAGATGTAGGGTAGACGGTGTACAAGGGATGTGGTGGTAGATGGTGTACAAAGGATGTTTGATTAGACGGTGTGCAAGGGATGTTTGGGTAGACAGTGTACCAAGAATGTGGATGTAGATGGTGTACAAAGGATGTATGGGTAGATAGTGTAAAAAGGATGTGGGCTTAGACGGTGTACACGAGATGTGGGGGTAGACGGTGTACAAGAGATGTATGATAGACGGTGCACAAGGGGTGTGCTGGGTTAGACGGTGTACAAGGGATGTGTGGTAGTACAAGGCATGTGGTGGTGTACGTTGTATAAGGAATGATTGGGTAGACGGTGTACAAAAGATCAGTGTATAGACGATGTAGAAGGTATGTGGGGTAGACGGTGTATAAGAGATGTGGGTGTAGACGGTGCAGAAGGACTGCAGAAGGTTGATAAAGCATAATGGGTGTGGGAGGTAGACAATACAGCTAGGAATGTGGGAGGCAAAAGATGTAGAAGGAATGTGAGAGGTAGACCATATAGATGGAATGTGACTGGTAGTAGATGGAGGCCTAATGTAGGATGTAGACACTGTTGGGAGAGAGCGAAGAGAAGGGAAGAGAGAGAGAGAACGTAGGCCTTACAACCAGCCAGAGAGAGAACGTAGGCCTTACAACCAGCCAGAGAGAGAGAGGG
>NMRA01000326.1:214679-297214 GCA_002633005.1 Phoronis australis
AGAGAGAGAGAGAGAGAGAGGTTGTTTATTGCACTTGGAGCTAAGCTCATTTGTACATATTACATTGCAACATTTGGTATAGGTGGCAATTTCATGTCCGGGTATTCAATACATATATACATATTTACACGTTACAATGTTAGAGTTTCCTGTCTAATACCATAAGCCTTTAATATAAATAAGGATAGTCTTTTCAAAAGATAAAATGACATACCGAGACAAGCTATAACTAGTAGACCCTGATGTCTAGCAAGTGTCATGACTGACAACTCGTTATTCATTCAGACATTATGTGCTGCATAAACTGACGTAGCCTGGCAAGTCAACTTGTTTTAAGCAATAATGGTTGACTTTCGAAATACCTGAGCCGCATACTGAAATTCACTAAACCCGCGAGACAGCGATCAGATCTTTTATGAACCGGCGTTCAATGACACCTAGTGACCCCTTGCAATGCAGAGGAGAAGTTTCAACCTACTGGATAGGTATAAACAGGGAGTTAACACATTTCCTGCTATTACAATGCTAGCAAATTTCCACTACTATGTGGTGGGAAGTGCTAATGTCTGACGAGAAAGGTTATAACCTTTTGAATTATCAATTAACGAACAAGAGCACGTTCCATACATTTCCCACCGCCGACAAAGCCAGTGACTGGCTGATAAAGTGTGAGACTTACGATCTCAGCCGTTGTTGAAAAGTTAAAATGAAGTCATGAACTCAAACCAACCAAACAATGGGAGGGACTGACAGTGAAATTTATTCATCTACTTTTAACTACTTCGTAGTAATTGAATTTTTCACCACCAAATCTGAGTCGGGATCAAGCGAAAGTCTCTTTCGTGCTTTTATAGCACTAGAGAGCTCCAATCGTCTGGCAGTTCTTTTCGAGTCCTGGCGATAGTTCAATATCACTAGGATCTCGGCAAGACCTCGCTAAAAAGCACGATTCCGAGAAATTACGCGAGGTATTGCAGTGTAGTTTGAATGGGAGCCCCCACTTTTTTCAGTGCTACGTCGCACATGGTCTATAGGCGGTGCACCACATGGGGGCTGAGGAGGCTTAACCCATCACTTTTTTCAGTGCTGCGCCGCCCATATTTTGGTTAGATTGTTCAGTCTCGCCACGAAACAACTTTTGAACACTGCCGCGACATCATCTCCGACTTTTTAAGGAACAATTTTAGAACAAATTCATGAATGTAAGTGATGTAACTCAAAATAGTAGATTTTTAGATAGAATGCTGGTTTGTAGTCACCTTAATGTTTTTATAGAGTGATTAGATGATTTTGCATGACTTATATTTGAGGTTGAATAGAGTGTCACAGCTCGGCACTGAATATAGCCCAAGTTTCCAGAACAGATTGATTTCATAACGTGACACGTGACACATAGTTTCAAATAAATTTATTTTTCTTCAGCCGATTTTGGAGGAAACAGCGGATTGTGTATTGGTGCTAGTCTGCTCACAGTTGCTGAATTATTGGAACTGATCGCTGTAATCGTATTCAACCTGATATTTCGAAGAAGGAAGAAAACATCCCCTGAGAAACAGTGACGGCGAATAATCAACAAAACGTGGAAAACGGGGGCCTACTGGATTGCAAGATGTCGGCAAACGACGTTTGCGAAAATTTTTTGAGTGAAAATTGCCCTCATGTACCTTATCGAGGTTTTGTGATGGTATGCTAGAGCCCACTGCACCGTATTTTGTGGACATTTTTGCATGATGAGCAGTGCTGTAGTAGTAAAATTTGAGGTAAGTACGCGCCCAAAGCCTACCGTACCAAATCGAGCACCGAAGGTAACTTACGGTGCGTAGGCGCTACGTTCAAATTCCAAAAGGTGGTTGGCCGCGCCCACGTGCGCCTACGCCCCACTACAGCACTAATGATGAGGCATATTGGTTCATCTTAATTTTTATTTGTTATAAACGCAGTGCACATTTTTGAAAAACTTATGTCTTAGTTCTTGTTTTGAGATTGTATTTAGAGATTTATAACACGACAAGTTTGTGTCTTCAATTCAAAGATGTATTTCGCCCTGGTAAGCTGGCAGAAAAAGCCAAAGTCGAATAAGACTTTTACCATCATAAAATCGGTCTCATAATAGGATTTTATTTACGTTACCAACAAGAACATCGAAACCATTAGCTACTAAAGAAAACGCTTTAAAGTTTATTGTGGTTGACAAACCCTAAAACAGTGAAATTGAGGTGGTAACGGAAATGGAATTTTATCATGGTAAGGAATGTTATAAGGTTGGTTTCGTTTCATTTTTTTATCCTGCTAAACAAGGCAATCCGCAGCTTTAAGATAACATGTGTTACGGACTGATTAATCGTTAAGTCTAAAATACGATTTTGTGGGTGATTATGTTGGTGAAATATATTCGATTAAAGATGCCTGGAACGCGATAAACAGACTAAATTGCAAGTGGTTCTCTGCAAGTGGTGAAACAAAATTCAACCTGCTCACCAGGTATTTTAGGGTTTATTTTTCAAGATTTTTAATTTCTGTTGACATCAAAGCATTTTTTAGCTTCAAATTTCAAAAAACGATCTGTCAAGCGACATCAAGCAACTGACTGTAAGCGTAATTGTTATAAGTGGGAGAGCACGTATATAGTGAAAAAATTATGAATTTTGTGACTTTTTCTGAAAATTTCCTAACAGTAGATAGTGAATTACTCTGTACTAGGCATTGCGAGATGTTACTTTCTTCAGGAATTGTTTAAAGGATATTTTTGATGAGCTTTCACGTACTATGCCCCTTTAAAATGCCAGGTATAAACACCCTTTAATTTGTATGTGGATGCAAAGCATGAAACGTATTTACATGTACCTTAACGTGATATGTGATGAAGTAAATGTGCCATCCATTGTTACATTGCTTGCACATTCAGGATATATATATTCCAGCGAGCCTGCTGTGTAGTTAAGAAATCCTTGAACCCTGATTTACAAGGTATAGATACTACATGTCTTGGAAAGTGTGTCATATTTTAATAGAAATGTATTACATACATGTATCATGTGATAGGCATAACGCATTTGTATGACCACTTTGTTTCCTATAATCTTCGTTTTCTCGTATACACTAAGTTGCATCATGTACATAAGGCATCTCGGCTAGTGGTTGCAGCAACAAATTTTTGTATTATGTAGTGAAAATAAATAAATTCTGTCTTATAATTAGCATTTTATCTAGTCATATATATCCTATGTCAGTTTACATTTTATATTATCGATACACTATATTTTTATCACGTTCAAAATTAACATCACAAAATTGATAAAGTCTAGTGCTCAACTAATTATATTTTCCGACACATTTTATGAGCTGTAGAGCAGCTCAAGAGGTTTTTTCTGTGATTTATTACTATTTCGCAAACATTTATAAGTCTGGTCAGCACGCCACCTGTGGTCAGCACGCCACCTGTGGCCACATCATGTGACCTAATGAACACAAGTCTGAAAATACTTCTGCCCCAACCGGGACTCCAACCCAGGATCCCCTGCTAACCGTGCAGATTTATTACTATTGCAATCAACTTTGGGTTACGCCTCATTTGAGTACAAATGACATAGACTAATAGTTGTCACATCAACGCTCCAATCTTGATTTAGTACATTGACACGTTGCTTTTCACGTTTTTTTGACTAGGGCAATTATAAAAGAGCAGACGATTTTGGATTGGAAGGTTGCAACTTAGCCGACACGGAGCGTCTATGTCTCTGACCGTAGTTTTAATAAATGACTTTAAGGATTTACCCATTTTGCCCTTTTTACTTTCTATTGCTCAACATTTATTCAAAGTTGTGCTAAGTCGACATAACGAATGAGACAGTTTTATTGAGAATCATTTGAATGTGCGACGTATAGAAAAAATCTCTGTCACTGGAAGGCCAACAACGCATCCAAGACGAAATCTGCGACCCTATCGACCACATTCAAACGACTGAAACGCTATCGAACAGTGAGAGCTTGCAATCAACCCGGCACAACCGACTTGATTGTTGCCTTCACTTACGACCTATAACGGCGTCATAGATCACATGTCATAAAGTACACGATACTGGCGGGCCCTGGAAGCACCTGAAAACGATAGAGGTAACGCCTGGGCTGTGTTCCGTAGGCACAAGGTTGCACTGGGGACGCAAAATATTCGCCTACGGAACAAAAACACCGAATTTAATGCCATGCGCAATTCAACTCACCGACCAATCACTTCGTGTGTCCGTGGCCGCTAATCGGGTAGGATACCTCCGATGGCCTCAAATTATTCGTCGCAGATAATTCATATCTGCGCATGAGCAAGCTTCAATCTTAACAACACAGGGATTTAGTCAAATGATAGCTCAGTAAAAGCAGTACAAGATCTCGAAAGTCGAACGAGCGACGTTATTCTCAATCTTTTTTCCTGATGCAATGTCAATTCTTGTTTAGCTTGTCACAGGAGAATTATGGCATATTCGACGGGATGGCTAACAAGCTTTCGATATCTCCTTCATCTAAGATGTATCGGTTTTTGTTGCATCGGGATGTACTAAACTGAACAGATGACGAAACGCAAGATTTTTCACTCAGAAACAGTTTGAGAAATTGTGTGCATAATTTTATCATCCAAATAGGCAACCTATTTAAATAACTTTAAGTCGCCCATCTATGAAAAAATATCCCAGTTTGCGTTTCTGTTGGTTCAACATAATGTTTCAAAAATGAACTTAAGCTCAAGAAGGGTACCTTTTATGAGAAAACTTCCCACTAAAGGGCTCACTTTGGGAGCTCTAAACCCTGCAAAAGCTTATTTTCACACAACACAAATCCACAGTTTTTTAACATTATTCATATCCAATAAATGTGAGGTTTTGACAATATGGCATCTCGTCTTATATTACTTAATGAGTTAAAATTTAGCGGTCCGAGAATCGTTTCGAAAGGGTTATGTTTAAGGAATTAACTCCAGCAATCTTTTTCTAGACCAAAGGCAGGAAAGACTGATTTGTCATTGAAGCGGCCGGGCCGATAAATGTGTCTCAGTTTTCCAGTTCACTCTCTAAATAAGAAGGCGTACTAATTTTTCAGCTGCAACCTTATCGAAAATGTAGTTGAGTAAATCCGCTGTCAAAGCCTCCAACTTGCAATAGGTAACCTACCGGCTTATATAACAAACACGGCTTATTATGCTAGCGGTACTTTCAGCACATTCAATCCCCAAACTGTATCATAAGCCAATCTTCTGTGAAAATCTTCCTGTTAAAAGCATTACTTATCACTTCTTTAAACAGCATTCTTGCTATGTTTACTGAGCTGGGTCATTTCATATATGTTTTTCATTGTTTATTTGCCTGCAAACAAATACCGCCCATTTCGTCGAGTTTCATGATCACTTGTCACTACCGTGGTTAACATGTACAAATAAGTGTCGTCAAGCGGCAGGGAGCCTACTGTTCGTTATTTAACCTATACCCATATTATTGTACACGCATTACTTTTCGCATGAACGCGTTCTTCTACTAATCCAAAGGTATTGTCGTCGCAAAATTAATAAACATTGACATTGAAATTCGGTCGTGTAAAGCGGTTTGGACGGAGTTCCCGTTTTACTCGGTGACACGCAGGGAGACCAGTCAGTGACGGGGATACGGGCATGAAGCACGTTGGAAAAAGGTTCCCCAGACTCGCTGTAGTACCTGCTTTTCATTTTGCTTAGTGTGAAAGATTTGACGTCAATAGAGCCTAGTGTGTGTGAGTACGGGCGTGATGGACAATTTTGAAATGGCGTGGGACAATCAGCAAACACGGACACAGCAGGGAGTTAAAAGTGGGAGAGAAGATTGTAAAGACGAAGAACTTTCAAGGTCGTCTTGGCAAATTTTTAAGGATTGCGTCACCGATTACCTTGACGTGTGTTCGATGCATGGACTAGCATTTTTTCTGGGATCAATGTATCACCCACTTCGCAGGTCAGTGTTGCAGTAAACACGAATTAAGATTATTGGTTCCTAGGATTGTGTAAGATCCTAAAATGTCCAAACTTGGCTGACTTCGAAACAACATATTTCGCATATGAATGATTTGGATTCGTACTCTCAGAGCTTTATGCACTATTCTCCAAAGCTCATACCGAATTGTTTTTGAAAGGTTCCACTTTTGCAGTGACCATTTTCAAAATTAGGCGGGACAAAATAAATTTCAACGTCATAAAACTGTCGAGAGCTAGCTTCACCGACGCACAAGCCTGCCCCGTCATGCAGGAATTCCATCTCCATCGTTGCACATAATTGTTGACCTAGAAAGTATAGTTTGCTGCTGGGTAATAATAATATTTTTCCAATATTGACGCTAAGCAGGCACATTCAGACAGCCATAATAAGTTACCCACTCCGCCGGAGTGACGGAGGTGTGCTGGCTGCCCAATCGCACTCAAGTCTTTCGATGATCGCAACTTCGCCCAGCAACTCACAGTGACTCAGCGACAAACCAAGTGGAACATCGTACCACGAGCGTTCGTAGTTTGATGGCAAGGGATTTAACTCTCGAATCATTTTGGAACGCGGAGCAAAAGTCAGACAAATAGCACTTCGTAATGTTCTCATAGAAATGCCACAAACTGACAAATGGAGAAACAACCTCAACGTGGGTGAAAAATGTAATTGACATTTAGATCGTTCTAACAGCGGTAACAAGGGACCCAAGGGCATTGTGGTTGCCCTAATACCACACGTGGCCTATTTTTTCCAAAAAATTGCAACCTTTTCTTACTATCTCAACTTCCAAGACAGTTTGGTAAATGGATTTGCAGTCTGGAGAAAACAAATATCAACTCAATTGACACAATATTATGATGGGTTAATACTCTGCACTGACCCACCCCCTCCAACTCTAAATCCTAGATCCGCCCCTGATATTGACTTTTTGTGCTTTCCTCATTGCCATGGGACTGGGTCATTTTTTCCATCAACTGACGTCAGACGCTGAGATCAGCCTGTTTTTCTATAAGACCATTAAATGAAAATGGAACGTCGTGTTCTACAAACTTGTCATTTTTTGTTATATAATGTATAAAGTGATGTGATAGTCATTGGCCCAAAGCAGAGCAGAAACAAAAAGTAAATTAAGTAGAGGATGAATTGTGACACTTGACAGCACAGCGGACATACATTAGAAGTGAGATATCACAGGACATTCAAGTTTAAATAACGTGGAAGAATGACGAACGTAACAGTTTACGTAATGCACACAAAGATCTTGACACGCATTGCGCACTAACCGAAAATGGCATTCGTCTTCTACACAACCACAATTACATAACTTACACAATCTATTTGACACTGCAGTCGAGTTGGCGACTGAACAAATACACCTGTGTATGGGCAGGAGAAAGTGCAAAAATATTTAAAAATAAAAAATCCTCCTTTGTAAATTCAATTTAATAAATTCTATCCTATTTGAAATAAAAATCAATCATATTATGTGTATTCGATGCTATTTAATGAATTCAAATCATATTTAAAATAAAATTAAAACGTATTTTAGAAATTCACGTTTTTATTATAAATTCAATCCTATTTTACAAATTCCGTGCTATTTCATCAATTCAATCCTATTTTATCAATTCAGCCCTGTTCAGAAGATTCAGTACAACTTGATATGATCAAATTTGTTGGGTAGATTCAGACAAACAAATCTGGTATGCGATTACTTCTTACCAAAATTCACTGATTATCCTGTCTGTGGAGAACGAAACTCTGTGGCCGTCCCTGCCAGCTGTTAATTGACCTATCGCCAGGATTATGACGGACGGCTTAATTGACCAATCAAAACGCAGCATTCTTGGCACACCTTCGTCTGCGTTTCCATGCCGCCATTTTACCCGACAAACCACACGCAGTCGACTAAAACTTACTTTAGTCTGTAGCTCAAGAAATTGTCCGCTAAGAATGGGGAAACGGTGTTGATATGACGTGTATAGCCCCGACAGCCGTTGTGCTGCTCCAGAATAATATCCCGTCATTTTTTGGCATGTTCTAAGCCCAAAAATGATGTTGAAAAGCGTAAACTATGGGTCAAACTGTACGGCCACACGAGCAGCTGAACTTAGCGATGTTGCTTGATAACTCGAAGGCTATAATAAACACAAATATATTAGTTCCTAGATACGCACTTTTCAGCTTGGTGGCTATGGTGCAGGGCTATCTCAGATTTTGACTCCCGAGTTGGCTACGTCTGGCCGCCTTTGTCTCGGCACCTGCTGGATCTCAGCACTCTGGTGGTATTCCCCGGAAATTGTTGTTTTTAAGGACACTTTTATTTTATGTTTTTTTTTTATTTATTTCAACCTAATGGACATTATTTTGTTTCGTATCAGAGGTACATTTTTGTTATTCATAAACCGTAAGCTGGCGTTCAACTGAACTTCTCTCCCGGTCAAAATTCAGAGATTCGATCGGCACAGGGAAGGGCACTGGATTACTGCCGGAACTCAAAGCCTTGGTCGAGCTGTTGTCACTAAAAATAAACTGTTGAATTACTTTTTGACGTGTACCTCTAGCATACACTATGTCTGTAGAGTTAGAGAGAGCTCATTTTGGTGTGGTTCAAACATGATATTTAGATTTATGAAGCTTTAAAAAAGAATTTGAGTCATTTTTGTAACATACCCTATGTTTGCAACTACCACACCAAACTTGTAATCTTTTGTAACCATACCACGACTTAGTGATCATGGTACCTTCAAAATTAAATGAAAGCCATCTTTATGGAATGAAACTACAAAAAATGCCAAGTTCATAAGAAGGTAGGCCTAATTTAAATGTCTTAATGGTGGAAATTCCATAGGCGGATTTAGGGGGGATCATCGGCCCCACACCCCCCCCTTGGCTGCCGCAAGCAAAATGAAACAGCAAGAGCGTGAGGAAATATTGAGTTCAATAACTAGGACCTGTAGCGGAAGAGGGGGGGGCTCAGACCCCAGATCGCGGCGGAATCGTGTTCTTGTTTTTTTTAGTCCACCGATAGATTTTCTGAACAGAAAGTCCAACGTTCTACATCCCAACTTTCGGGCCGCCTATGCACATACATTCGCACTTTGTCCAATTCCACGAGGCAACATATGTTGGGCCCCCCTGTGGTATCCTAGATCCGCCACTGAATTCTAGACATTAATTTTACTTAGACACAGCCTTAGACCTAGGCTACCGGAGCTAACTGTTTGCCCAGGACGAGATGAGTGTGTACCTGAGCTATGAACCTGAATTTTTTTATCAAAATATTTCGTGACAAGATTAGAAAAGCTATCAAGTCAGAGACTATAGTGCATGTGTTGTCTGTAATCTATGATCTACTTTACTCCAGGAGTCCCACCAGTTCTGACCTACTTTTCATTTGGCGAAATTTAGCAGACGACAGAATAAAAATATCGGTGAATCTTCACTGATTTTATTCGAAAGATCATGAAATCTATGGAATTGTACAGATAATTGGACTTTAAGGTACATGCCCACCTTTACATGAACATATCGTATCAGTGGCCTTGTCATTTGTCAGGTGAAGGTAGCCCCGAGGTCGAGGGGTTCTTCGGATTTTATCTGGCTCCTCGAGCACTTATTTTTTCATCGTCACCTTTACAAATTCCCATATCATGAACGTACGATTCACTGTTGAAAAGCATCGCCTCTTGTCTCTGTCGACGCGCTTTCAAATCGTGCAAAAACACTCATCGATTCCACCAGGAACGTCGTTTAGCGACAGTGTATTTGCCTCTGACATCTCGTTCGAATGTCGGGTATCACGTGACTTTTCGCATAGGGGCGGAGCTTGCGATAGGTCAATTACCTTAACCATTGGAGTTCAGGAACGTATGCATCGCTGTGACAATACATTCTCAAATTTTTGTTTAAGCTATGAAAAGTGATTTCACATTACAAATTGGTAATATTGGTAGATGGGAAAATAAGCTTGAATGAAGCTTAAATTTTAAAAAATGTTTCTGTAAAAGTGATTAATGTGTATTATTGGGTGTATGGATTGGAGTGAAGGATAAGAAAAACTATTTTAGTCTCTATTATTTTACAATTTTATTTCTTTTCTAATAACTGTAGAACTTCAAGTAATAACACGTGTCGTTTCATCGATTGAACTCGACTTTGTTGTTATTGTTACATGTGTAAGGTGTCAGTTTAAAATCTAGTTTGTCACGCGAAAGCATTCCCGTGGTAAAAAAACATAAACACACGTGATCTGAACAGTTTTGAGTGAAATATGATAACGATATGCTTTAAAGCTACATCATGAAATGTTCGAAAAAGTTCCCCCTTTCCAAAAGTACGCCCAAGCGTTTATACGGTTTTATTTGATCGTTTTCGAATGTACGCCCACGAGCCTATTTTCGGAAATTCACAGATTTTTGCACTATGTTGTTCTTATTCCACTGTGATTACGGAAGAATGTGGAAATTTTGAGCCTTGACCTAAATTACCATGTAGCCTCATTGTTCAGCATACAATCATATTTTGGCTTATTCCAGAATGTGAAGACAAAAGTTCTACCAAAGTTCTTTCAAGTTATAACTTCTGTTCTAAAGATGATGCTGAGACGGAAAATACAATGCTTTCTTACAAACTTTTTATATATTCAAGGTTTCCGGTTGTATGCAGTCACTGAGGTATTCATCACTCATGAACGAGCGCGTTGTTGATTCTCGTGTTGATTAAGTTCATTCAAATCAGTGTGACCAGTGTTCTGACGAGTAGAAAACCATCTCAGAAAAAGAATTCAACGCACAAGCTGCTCACAATGATGTCTGTGTTTGTACTATTTATTTACTTATTTCGTCAATCTCCGGCCAAAGTCTCAAAAATTAAACCTTTACTTACTAAAATTGGTGAAAATTGCGTTGTGGATTTGGTCATTGGCCCCAAGTACAGCAAAAACAAATTAAATTGTGAAGTGCGCTTCAAACTACAGAGTAGATGGCAGTGGCGGATGTAGGATNGTGCGTCCTACTTGCTTACTCAATATTTCCAACATTTCTTCGCGCTTCACGCTGTTGCTGTTTCATTTTGCTTGCGGCAGCCAAGGGGGGGGGGTGGCGGGCCCCCTGCCCCCCTAAATCCGCCTGTGGATGGTGACGCTTGAGAATATAGGTTCAGTCTTGTGAAACTTATAACACGCCATTAATTTATTTTATTACAGAATCCTTTGGTTTCTTCTATTCACTGCAAGTTTCGTCTGGCTTATGATAGTCGTGGCCACCGCCTACGATAATTTGAAAAGGAAACCCGTTCAGACGAAAATGAAAGTTAAATACGCCGACAATGCGTCATTTCCAACTGTAACAATTTGTAACCTGAACAAATACCGTAAAAAATATGTGGAAGAAAACTACCCAGATTCTGAGGAAGTTGTGAGGTTCATGCATCCAGTTGTACCAGAGGACTCCACAGCGAACATAGATTGGAGCGAGCCACGACATGCTTGGAGCTTAAAGGAATCCAATATACTCCATTTAGCACGAGATGGGGCACACGAAATCCACAAATCATTCATAAGTGCTCAATTTGGGGGGCACGAATTGCCCGTGGCCAAGCCAAATTTCGTAACAGTTGAAACGGACTCTGGAGTGTGCTTCCAGTTTAATCCTAAAGGGACATGGTATTCAGAGCTTAGCGGCAAAACGTTTGGCTTGATGGTAATGCTGAACGCTGACCAAGAAAATTATTATTTCGGCGACTCATTTTCTGTTGGATTCAAGGTATGACTTCGTTCACCGCGGCATAGTTTTTAAAAGAAGTTCAAGGCCCGAACTAGAAATTATTTTTGACATTTTCTTTTTAGCTCACTTTCGGTATCGATAATTCTATGCTCCAGTGTGCCCGTGGACGACTGTCTAATCCTAGTTTGAACTTAATGACCCCAACATTAAAGATTTAAGTTCGAGTCTGAACTTGAACTTGAAACTTTGAGGTTTTACTAGTGTTTGTAGCTGAAATGTAGGGCTCATCAATAGCGAAGTTGATTTAGAAAATTATGAGTAAACCATCATATACTCTAGCACAAAACTTTAGATACCGATCTTGAGTTTGTATTAAAGAAGGACAATTTTCAGTGCTTCGTTACAGGCAGATGTCGTGTGTTCGTATCTCACCCCTGTTGTTTGATCTAGATTGCCCTTCACCGACACGACGAGGAGCCATTTGTTGACGAGTTTGGGTTTGTCGTTAGCCCAGGACAAGAGGTTCTGGTTCCCATGGTGTTGAACGAGGTAGCTCAGAATATTTGTTTACCTCTAATTTGAGCTAAACTGTACCAAGCTAATCGAAAGAAATAGACTGTACTTTATTTCGGCTGCTTTTGTTTTGTTAACGTGCACATGCAAACATATCCCGTCTTATTTTTGCAATTTTCTCTTGGAAACGCAATGGTTTGAAGATTCTCACTTAACAGTGGTAACTCCACTGTCTCTGTTAGTAACTATAAACAGAGCGACGGCAAAGTGTCAAGATGATAATAATAATAAAATTGATGAGCGCTACTGGTGGAAGGAATATAGGAACTATGAAAATGGGCAATGCATCATTTTCTAAACCACATTATTCATATTTTTATCAAGGATACGTCTCCATTGGGATTTGAAAATAATGCACTTACAAACAGGTTTCACATATCTGCACTTTCAATTAACAGGTTATATCGCTACCAGAGCCTTACGAAGGCGGAACTTGCGTAGATACCAAAGTTAAAGATTTTACCAACCCTTTGGAATATTATTCTCCCTACAATTACAACTCGTGTCGAAAGGAGTGCCAGACAAGATATAGCGTTGAACAGTGTGGTTGCAAACTAGCTTTTGACCCAGGTAATGTCTTTTTGATAGCGTCAATATGTTGTAGGCTAGTGACTTGGTATTAGAAAATATTTATGTGGTCGGTTGTGTAAAACAGTCCCAAATAAGAGCTCAATTATATTCTCTTAATATTCAGCTTATTTGTAGATTAGTGCGCCGAACACTGGTTGTCCTTCCTTCTGCTAGGCCAAGATTAAGCTTTGATGCACACCAGGAGTAAATTCTGCTTTAAATACTTTAATATACTACTAAAAATTTAAAGTAACTAGTTACTCTATCATGCAACGTGTCTCATATAAGGATCAAGTCTACATCTCACAAGAACAAGGGATTTTGTGATGCATCCTGAGTGATATTAGGACCAACTACTGGGTTCATCATAGATAGTTGATTTTCAAGCAAAATGTCTAATAACATAAGCAAGTCTCGAGTTAATAAGAAATAAGATCTTTGTTATGCGACGCTCCTAATATAAGGAGTAAGTCTGTAGTTCAAAATACACATTTACTCGGTGAAGTAACGTGTCCAATTTAAAGAGGAAATCTATAACTCATAATAAACAATTACTTTTTCATGCAAGATGTCTAATAACAGAAGCAAGCATCGCGCTCATGATAAATAGTTACTTAGTGTTTTAATATAAAGAGCAAATTTCAGGCTCGTAATCAATAGTTACTTAGTGGTATATGTATCTAATATAAGTAATCACTGTTTCATGCAAGCGGCTACTTGACCTTTAATTTACGTCTCTCATTCTTCATTAAGTGGACGGAAACGATTTCATGGACGCGCCTATACAGTGCTATCCTTTACATCGCATAGCTTAACCAGCAGACACCGAACCCGCGGTATAAATCCCCAGACCGTTGCCCCTTACCTCTGCGAAATCACCGAAAATGGTGACAAAACTTCAAAGACATCGATCAAACACCATTTCCGAGAACCAATACAGGTGTGCCTCTGATTCGTGAACCAGTTTGAAGCCAAGTCACAGGATATGAAGCATTTTCCGCCAAGTGCATGATCCTTTGGAGAACCTGTCTCTTGGTGTCTGGGTATTTACAGCGCGAATTTGGCGGCTACTGGGCAGGAACTAGGTTTAAGAGGACCGTATCTGGGATTTAGAGGCGTGGTCGTGGAATCGTTTCCGCGTCCTATGATTGGCTCTAAAATGGTAAGTACACATGGCTGCTGTCAGCGCTTGTGCTAATTTAATGAAACGGTGTACTGCATAAAAACCATAAAAGTAAACGTAAAATTTTCCTTTGATATATCTCCAAATTTTAAACAAGTTCATCAACGAAATACATTGAATGTTATCTTCATATTTTGTGTACAATGCACACAGACATACCTGCGTTCACGCGCGCGCACTCTTGCACACACACACACACACACACGCGCGCGCGCGCACGCATATATGTACACTCGGGGCACAAATAAACCCGTGAGTAATAAACCATACATTTCTGATTTACAGGCTCAAGCCGGATCTGTGTGGGCGACGAGTACGCATGCTACCGCCTTTCTACTCGTAAGTACTCATGTTGCACTCGACTAGGCGAGGTACATGTAACCAGTGTCGGATTTAAACTTGGGGTGTCGTGTCACATCCACTGTCAAACCAGTCGTACGTGTAAATAAAGGGATACGCATTACAGAAGGTGGTACCTGACACTGTGACGGCTGGGTGCGTCACACTGGATATTGGACATACCTCAGACTCGTAGATAACTTTACTCCTTGACCATTACCAACCAAGGTATGGTAACGGAAATAGAATCTTATCATAATAAAAACTATTACGAAACCATCGTTATCGGAGTAAAAGACCTAATGCGATTTCGGTTTATTAGCAAGCAAAGCACGGCGAAATGCATTTTTAAAAGTAAGCATACACATTTGTGTTAAACAAGCTTCTGACGATTCGAGCTGATTGATTTTTTAAAATCGTTAACATTTTGGGTCAGATTAAATCTTTCGTTTATTGTTGTGGTGTTCTGTGGCTGCATTCCACCATTAAAAGTGTCTGGAATGTAACAGTCGTGACATCCGGAATGATGCTGAACACGTTTTCAGTTGGTTTCAACTGGTTACCTGCTGGTCTGATCGAATTCAACTCTAAGGTTTGCATGGGGGTAATCCAAAAACTTGATTCGTCTGTCAGTGGCCAGTTCTGATGCACCATATTGTGTAGTAGCACTGAATTTTTACGTGGCTATTGGTCACCAGAAAAAATAATTTAGCTCAAGTTTGAGTAACAATCTCGTGGCTTATCTGACCACACCCAATGAAGGAAACCTGACAACTGACCATTTCCAAGCCTCGGCATAACCATGTATGTGTATATATATTTATCGGCGAGTCATTGTGTACAAATGCATCATAAACGTCACAGGGGACGCCTTGTTTCACAGAACAAGACGTCGCGATGCGTTCAAAATCTACACAGTAACACTAGTGCAAGAACATGCTATAAACCATTCCAACTCTTTTCAGAAAATTACGCCAAAAATGCCAGTATCGAACGATCATGTAATTGCCGGATGCCGTGTCACCAAGTCGGTTACGATTACCGCTTATCGTCGGCTATGTTCCCTGGATTGCAGTACCGTAGTTATCTTGCGAATGCCCACAACCTATCATTAGACTACGCCAGGTAAGGGGAACCATAGATTAATCTATGGGGTAACTCCAAGGGTGAATTATCAAAACAGGAGGAAAGTGTAAAACTTAAGTGTTTAAAGGGAGAGATGGAATTGTAGAAGGGAAATAGGAGAGAGTAAGAGGAGGGGCAAAAACGGGAGAAAAGTGGGGAGATGCGGAATAACAAGGGGATGGGGGTGGGGTGAGAGTTAGAAAGAAAGGGTAAAAGGGAATGCCAGAAGGAAGAGGTTTGATGAAAGGAGTGGTAAAGTTATGGGAAGGTTGGATTATAGGAGTGGTAAACAGCGGGAAAGATTCGACTATTGGACTAGTGAGGGGAGAGAAAGGACGTTTCGATTTTTACTGTCTTCGTTTTCTTTGCTTAAAAATAATCATTACAAATGTTAACTAGTTCTCAGATGTGGGTTGTTTAGCCAGCTCTTTGTTGATTGGTTAATTTAATTTTAGACAAAATCTTGTCGTGGTCAGGCTATACTTCGAAAAATTGAACTACCAACTGGTGGAACAAGTGTTAAGTTACGACGGGATGAACTTTTTTGGTAAGTGATGCACGAACTGAATCTTGGATTTATGGGCAATTTGTTTTTGTTAATTTCTTCCTATTCTCCGACTTACGGTTATCTCAAACCTTATTTATTGGCCTCCATTCTAACTCGTTTTAGAAACTCATAGCAAAATAACCCCTCGGTTGATTTTAATGAAACCTTTTTTAAATGAAAACTTCACCACTTACTTCAAAAAGGTGCTAGGAATTTTCGATTGGTTATTTCGTTTGATTTCCATAGCAAATCAACTCGCAAAACGTAAGGTACTTTTTGCAAAAATAGAAATTGTAATCGTCCTTGTTACGTTACGCCAAAACTAGGCCTTTATATCAAACATACTAAAGATTTACCGAAGCCGGGAAAAAGCTGATTATATGGAGAGACGTGAAAATCTCAAGGGGTTTGGTTAATTATTCGGTGAAATTTTGTTTTTGGTCAATATAACCTATACACCCTTTAGCTACGTTCATTATTTCAACATTCACGCGCAATATCAACAGAATTTGCAGTGCGTAATTAACTTAATTATCACAAAAATTTATTATCAGCCAAGACAATTCTCAACACAACCTAGGACCAATATCACTCCCAGATACAACGAATCCAACTCTGTCATGCTTCCGGAGCCAACACATTAAGTGGGTCAAGCTGTTGCATTGTTGTCCACTTTAAAGTCACAGTAGATCAACAGTTCATTGTTATACACACCAAGCGCCGGGAGATTGATATGAAACCCAAGTACGAAATGGATTACAGAAATCGAGTCGGCGGTTGAAGATCGTGGTGAGCATGAGATCGAAACAGCAAAATGACAAATTACCTATCAAATTAAGGAAATTGGGTGAAGATTTATCTCTCTCCACAGCTTGCTGTGTCCGTGAACACAAAGTCACACAGGCGTGAGGAGACTCGCAGCATTCGTTAATTCTCAACGGTCGCATGCATACAGACACACAACTCCCTCAGGATCTAAACTACGTTTGGTCTTCGTTTTCCTCGGCATCTTTCTATCCTAAGTACACACGTCGTTGACTCAATGTTATGGTGACGCGTGAATGAAAGGACTGAGGGTACATACTTATCCACTCTGTGCTTGGCGGGAGATTCGATTTGAGTCATCCCGGTAACCTTTGACTTCTGAAAAGTAGTAAACACATTTCCACAGAGTAGTGTGCGGTTCCAAGGTGATTCTGCTACACGGTATATATTTCGTATTTGAAGTTCCCCGAGAATGAAGATAAGGTATTTTGTTTGACATGTGTGAAACACTGTAAAAATTACCAATTTTTGTGAACAAGGTTTAAGATATCCATCTAAAGCCCATGCCAAAGAACAGTCCTGTGTTGGCAAAAGCACATAACCACACTTGGAGATATCGCTATGCGTTACATGCTAAGCAAATGGTCATACCTTCGTCACGACTGTTTTTTTTTACGGAACGCACTCCTTGTTTATCTCTTTTGCGTCGGTATTCTACCGAGCGACACCTATCGATTTTTATCAGCACTACGAAGAGAATCAAAGCGCTCAGGTTTCTAGTAAAGCTAGCTCCTAGTAGTTTTTGTTGTCTTCAAGTCTTGACGTAGACAAGAATAATCGTATTCTTTATTTCTTTTCAGCCGATTTAGGAGGAAACAGCGGGCTGTGTATCGGTGCCAGTTTGCTCACCCTTGCTGAATTAATTGAGCTTATCGGTGTTATCATATTCAATATGATTTTCCGGAGAAGAGAGAAGACGACCCCTGAAAAGAACAATGCCAAGTAATCGGCTTATACGAAGAAACAGCATGAACACACATTCCCTTTCAACCCACAGCTAGATTATATAAAAATCGTTCATATAGGATATTTATCTATTCGGAAGAAGATCGAGCGACACGAGCAGAGTTGGTAGAAAAGATATATAGGCTACCAGCGTCAACTCTCATCTCTTGCTAAGAGGCACGAGTCATCAACTACCTTTGTGAACATGTGTTACAAAGTCTCGGAAATAAATCAATGTTTTTCGAAGGCTTGACATTCACAGAAATCTGTTGTTCGCATGGAAATAATTTCGCGCCGTTGGTGTTCAAATGGCTCGTTTTCTTAAAAATCTGGCTGGAGTAGCGAGATTGAACAATATTCCGCTGTGCCATGGATGTGGTTCTGGGTGGGTGGTGTTTCATAAGTTGTCGTGTTGCTCCTCTAAAGCGTAGGTCACGCTTGTTCGTTTTGCAGAATTTATAAGTTTTCATTTTTTTCTCCAGACTGTTTAAGCCAGGTTGTTGATGGCTAAAGAGCATTATTTTGCTTCAGCGAAGTGAATGAGAAGTGGTTTTTAGTATTTATTAATAGGCCAAAATCGGGTTTGGTAGCATCTAAAGCGTGCTGACAATTTTTATTCATTTCGAAATCTTCCAGGCCTGTTGGCTACGCCACTTAAAAACATGGAAGGCTGTAAACACTGAAAAATGATGTCTTGCGCCCTCTCAAATGTAACAAAAAAAAATTCAGAAAAAATAGTGTGCATATTTTGTGTGAACTTTATGGCGTCTATGGAAGGCACGGCGGCAACGTTGTTTTCGTGACAGAAGGTCCAATGTTCTTGAAAAGGCCGACTTCAACAACGTTCGTCCGCTGCTGATTAGCATAGTATCCAAGTTCAGACCTGCTGTCTGCACCACCTGAAGATATGGGAAAATGTTATATAGCATGGCTTGATAATGACACCTGATCTGGTGCGCTACATGTACATGTTGTAATCAGTTTTCATATTTGACACAGTCGCATTAGCGGCCAAAGTAAGTCTGAACTGCTGGTACCACACATCATTTTAAACGTAATAAAATGCAGAAGGTATGTTTTGAGCGACAACCATCACCAAAACGTCGATCAAATTCACTTCTGTAATTGATCATTAACACATGAATGAAACACGGATAACATTTTGCTCAAAACACTGAGCAAATGCCTTCTCAGGCACACGAAACCATCAATTTGGGTCAAATGACGAAACTTCAATCCTTGTAGCATGCTGAACCCGGAATTTTGTACCGGTGGTGATGCCAACACAGTCATTTAAACAATACAGGTTTATAACGTTCGCTTGGCATAGAATGTTCCACACCACGCATGCCAGCCAACTGTGCGTTTGTTTACAGTGAACCTCAGTGGTTGCAACAGATACGTTATAAGTAGACTCTAAGAAAGTTTGCGCTATTGTAGTTCGTCTGACGTGAGTGCTAAGCCTAATCGTGTTTTACAAAATATTTTGGCAAAATCGGAAAATAAATCAGAATCTAACACAGTATATAGACTAACGATATGACAATGTTTCGTATGCATTACTGGTGGTTTATTCCTTGCAACCTTTTCTTTGAAGAGCTGTAGAGAGAATGCATCTTTCAGCAGCTCAGCGCATCGTATAATCAGAACGCGTACAGTATTCATTGCGGTCGCTTTGTTGCTATCCTTCACAAGCGACGCCATCTTTAGCATTAGCCAGGTAAAGAATGCAAACGCGTCCTAGTCTCTCAGTAACGTTTTACACTTGCGACATATAGCGAGCTCACTAGCTATGGCATTTGGCGTATTTTGATTCAAAATAGATCACAAACTAGTTCTTATATCGGCGTCGTCCGCACCTTTTACTCCTTGGAACAATATTTGACACAACAAATTATGCGCTGAAAATTGATAAAGTTAGTAATGAATTAGGAAAGATTCATGTAATATGAAAATGATACATTAAAACCTTTATTTCATATTACATGTTTGAGACAACCCTACTAAATTCAGTTTTATAGCCTGGTAATTTAATACTGACACTAATTCGTGAGTGTAAAAAGTCATTGAGTGACAGGGTCGGGTTTGCAGTATGAATCGAGTGGCAGCTACACCTACGCGTCAGCGAAAGGAGATGTTCCATGAGGACACGGGGACTGCTGTTGATGGGAAGGGGCACACCATCATTCCTCTGCTGCTGGAACATGATACCCCTTGCTACGCCCGTTGATTTTGTCATATTTTTATTCCATTTAAATACGTGTTATTTAGCAATTGACTCCTATTTTTCATTTTTGTTTCACGGAAAGACAAAAGTTTAGTTAAAATTCATTTTCAGATGCACAAAATTTATTTTAACATTTTTTAAACTTTATCAAAAACTGTGTTTGCCGAAAACCAATTTAAAGTGATTGATTACTTTTGTCCATTACCAAATCAAAGGGACATTACTAATTGTGACTTTAAATCTATTGACTCACTTGGTATCTGTTTTTACATTACAAATCACTGGTTTTCTATTTTTTGTCCCAATTGCCTAAAATGGCAACTAGTAAATGATTGACTGGGTGCTATTTTTGACTCTAGGCACGTGCCACAGTTACTGGATACACTTGTGCATCCCTATAAAACAGATCTAGTAATGCACATTAAAATATATGTAGGTGGCCTAATGGGTCTATTGTATCCTTAGGCCTACTCCATGTGAGTATCCCTCTGGGCGATCCCCTTGAGAAAAGTCACCAATATTTGATTTTCGTGGTAGAAAAAAACAATCAAGTTACATAGTAACAATAATGCTTACCAAACAGTGCAAGAACAAAACAAATCTAATGTTTTCCCAGATATTTGCATGCGTATTTCACGCGACTTCTCTGACATGAGCGTTAATCACCAACACTTGGGGTTTACATTTACTTCATTTTCACCACTATAAATTATTATTTCTAATCTTGCAGATAGTAATTTAAGACCATTCTCTTGATTTTTTACCCAAGATTATCTGATTTCTTAAGACAGCTGACTGAAAAGTCGTCGGGAATTTTCTACTTATTACCCGTGTCAGCTGCACTAGCAGAAGCCATTTTCTTCTTGGCTTGTGATGCATGACAACAATACTAATTTACTGTAGCCGCGCCAGCACGCAGGTGTCACTTAATTTTCCTTGGTATTTTTTTTACACCGGCGTTTCTGATAGGCTAGTCGAATTCGCAACAGGCAGCGCTTTAAGCAAAAAACTGGCACGACTGATGGACTGAAGTGTAAATGTGGTCTGTTGTCAGTGGCGGATCTAGGATATCACACGGGGGGGCCAACATTTTGTCCGGCTGTAAGCATTTGCGGAAACCACGATTGTAGTTGCGCGTAGCACCGAAGAGGGGAGGTCGGGGGGGGGGGGGGGTTGCCCCCCCTCTCGCCAAGGAAATTTTTCATTTTCTTCCTTCAAAAATCAAGCATTTTCCTTGATTCCTGAAGAATTATTCAAGAAAATAGAAACACGAAGAACATATCAAAACAGAAAAAAACGCACGTACTAGAGACTCGAACTCGCGACCTGGCGGTTAGCGCGCGCGTGCATTACCAATACACCACCAGGACTTATATGCTAAAACAATATTAAGAGACCTGCTTGTTTATGATCCATTGCGTTTGCGCGCGAAACCTACTTCTTTTTGTAATGTTTATTACACGTTTTATATTTTGTGCAATTGGTTCTTAACAAATTTGTTGTATTTAAAATACTCTTCAAATGCCCAAAACACCAAATCCGTTTTTCGTGTTAGAAATAATGACGGGTTGCTTAAGAAATCGTCTTTTAAGACTTAAAAGTCAGTTTGACAAAGAGAGAATTATGAGTTTCTGAGTGATTCACTAAGGCTTCGATTTAAATTCACATCTTACCAGCAGATTCTGTTTTTTCATAGTCACTCAGGTTCCATTTTCTTTAAAAAATGAAGTAAATTTTCTTCATTGTACAATGAAGCAGGCGACGGAAACGGAGTCGTAGTGCGCAGCGCCACTGCCGGTCGCCTGGGATATCGCGGGAGAGGAATACTTCCGTTACGAATAAGCCGCGTTCCGAATTTGACGCTTGAAATTGGATCTGAGCCCCACCCACCCCAACCCTAAAACTGCACACATTTAAATCTTGTTTCATCCGTATAATTTTAATTATCGGGGTTAATTAATAAACTCAACATTTCCCTACNGTTCGCCAGCTTGAGTGGCTCGGCCGTTGCTAGGCTGGATACTACCGGGTTCATGAACTCGGTTTATTTACGAGTTTTCAGGGCCTCCACTGGGGGCGCCAGTATGCTTGTGACGTCAGTGGACAAAAGGGGAATTGGCCAACATTCACCATTCTGCGCTAAGCACGCAGGGAACCAGCGAGACGATGTGGTTCCACTTCCTGTGGTGGGCTCAGTATACATAAAAGTGGAATCGGGGCAGTAATGAAATACGGAATGCATGCATACAAATTAAGTGAACTTGTTCCGTCTATGATAGAACTGGTCAAAAGAATTTTTTTGTTTTTTTTTAAATCGGAAAGGCCAACGAAATTACAAGAAGGCAGCTGAGAAAGTGTGCTGTGGTATACCCTGACAATTCTAGAAACTTTCTACAGGAGACAGGGTGCCACTCGGGATGACCGCTATAGTCCCTCACCACGGCGTTCGGAAGGATTAATACTACCTTTTGTTCGCAATGACCAGTATCTCAGAATCTTGTGTGTATACATGTACGACTTCTCTCGCTATACGTTAAAAGTCAGCGACATACCCAGTCCGCTATGTGCTAATTG
Source organism: Phoronis australis (assembly GCA_002633005.1). Taxonomy (NCBI): domain Eukaryota; kingdom Metazoa; phylum Phoronida; family Phoronidae; genus Phoronis; species Phoronis australis. The sequence goes on from NMRA01000326.1 coordinate 237,307, forward strand.
GAATGGCAGTTATCTCACATTCTCTCGCCATCCGTAGAGAATGAGTCTAATACAGATACTGGGGCGGATTCAGGAATTTGATTTAGGGGCCTATTAGAGTCACATATTCATTCAAGTGAACATAACATAAACCCACGTTAGTATCTCTGAATATATGAGAGTGTGTAAACTGTATGCATACGGAGCAACAGAACTACTCAAATAACCACTAAGAACTTAGGGTTCACAACAAATTAGCGACCCCACCTCGTAGCCACAGCTGCGTCTCAAACGTTGACGTGACACTAAGGAAGCTCAAGAAGTGGCGCGGACTTGGTGGTAACCCGAATCTTCTGACCACCACGAGATTAAAGGAATCGCCGCGACTGGCGGAAGGGTTTGTGACAACTTGGTATTGTCCCCTGCAGGCAAAAATGAAACAAGCAAATTTCAAGTGACCAAACTGTAGTGAACGAATTTTGAGCATGCTCCCAATTTAACAACATTATTTGTTATGGGTCGCGAGTAGCGGTACGTGTCTCTACCCAATCTCGACACCAGCGAATCTGTAAAGGGCGTCACGCTTACTTAAGATTTTCAATTTAAATTGAATTTTTGCATGCATCTAGTTAAAATTGAATATATTGATTTCATCTTCAAGTGATTTTTCTTCACGTGAGTACACTGTTGGACGGTTTTGATAGATCTGACACGCGTTTGTACAGTAGCTTACGCTGTGCGGTAATTAGTGACTTCCACTCCATTCAAGCTGTGTTCCTAATGGAAAATATTTGTTTTGCTTGAGCATTGCCTCTACCCCATCCACCTATATTGATTTATGTAGGATGACGGAATTAATATTTGAATCATTAACACTGTGAACAGTGAGTTTTCTCTTTGTTTTTAAGAGAAAGCTTAAAGAGGATGTAGATATATAAATTAGATACTGAAACAGTACAGGCACACTAGTTGGTGTGTCTAACGTTCAGACTGGCAACAGGTAGGTCCGAGGTGCATGCTTATTGTGTTTCTCAGTTTCATCATGCGGTGTAAAAGCTTTCACTGTCCGCTTTCTGTAGTAACATAACAGTCGTAAAATGTGTTCTAATGTCTCTTGTTCACGATATCCCACACTACATGCATCACTTAAACTTATTTTTATTTTATGAAGAAATGAGCATATTTCTAAAGTTATATAGAAGATCCTACCCTGCAGCCAATGTATATTTCAACGTAGGCAACACGTAGCCCCTCGGTTGGCCGGTTAAGGACTACAATACTTCCCATCGCTTTATGTACGCATTTCGTTCCATGTATTTTAAACGGGCGATAGGCCAGATGAGTTTCCACCTCCTCAAAATACATTCCATACTTAAAATTATCATTTAAAAAGCACGTACTTTCTTCATTGGTCCTTTCTACTTCTATACATATGTTCAATGAAGTTTAGTTGTGAGAATTAAGGTGACTTTCAGGGGCGGATCCAGGATAATAACCAGAATTTTGGCAGATGGGCGCGCGCAGCCTGAAATGTAGGGTGCAGGGGTCTCGAATTTTTGGGTTTGCGGGCCTTTTAACTAAAAAAAACAGTGAACGGTGCATTGTTTATTCACCCCCCGAGCCACCCTGGTTGCGCTCTTGTGCTAGTCAGCGATTCGCACCCAAACTGCCAAATGGTATCTCGTAGAATTTTAGGGGGGGGGGGCACGGCCCCCTTGCCCCCCCCTTAATCCGCCACTGACTTTGACAAGAATTAGAACCCAACTTTTTTGGTTGCCATTAACTTTTTCACCGTGCGCGCGATAACCACAAACTACGTCAACTGAGTCACGTGAGTTAGGCAAAGACTAGCGCGAGACTGAGCGAAGTGCGTGACGCTAGCGCGTGACACTTGCAAAATAGCATGAGAAGGTATCAGGTGAAATATGTAAGATTTGTGTCCCTTGGACTTTTTATTCGTCAAGATGCGTGATTTCACGTAACTTCCTCAAAATGGCAACCAATAAGAGAAACTCGAGCAAACCGCGACATAATTTCTTCGATTTGTTCAAATTATTGTGACTGACTCGTCTCCAGACTTATGGTATGAGGTGTTTATAACTCCATGTGCATATATGCATGTTTCATTTGATTTTAATTCCTGTATTTTGAAATGAGTAACTTTTTGTGGGATGTACTATCGCCCTTGTATGCCAGCGGCATCCAGGACGATGTAATTGCCTAATTTCAACGCTGCAGATAAAAGATGTTTGGTCATTTTTATCTATCAGAAGCTTCTTACCTCAGTGCAAATTTCGGATAGGTAGTTGGAGTAATTAAAATATCAGTTTTTGTAAACGCCACTGCATCCTTGATTTTCACAAAAAATATTATTGCATGACACTGCCCAAAAGGTCCAATTAATATGTAAAGATGTCTAATTTTGGATTAATGCTTTAACAGCTTTCAATCTTTTGAATAATTGAAACTATTTCCCTGTTGGATTAATTAGCCATTTATACAGCTTCTTTAGTCCATTTCCTGTTTATGTTATTATTACGTCCTTAACATTGCACAAAATTAGCTGACAAGAAGGGTTTCATTATTACACCGTTATTTTTCGCGTTTTGTAACACTCTTGGTTTTTAGAATTAAAAAAATATTCTAAACATGTTAAGCATGCAATTAAATGATAATTACTTATGAAGTGAATTGTTTATATTTTGTTTCTGTTCTAACAAACACCTTCAAGAGTTGACGAAGGGCTTTCCAATAATACGACTTTGGTGAAATTCTATTGAAAAACTGCGGAGTTGGCAAAATTCTTAGTGACCACAAAAAGGTGACACTTTTCCCAAAGGCATAGTGATAAAATATATATTTGTAATTTATCCTAGGCGCATGATTTTGGTATCATATTAGAGCCCAGGGCCCGGTCTCCAATCTCCGTACTCAAACTAATACTCATACTGGAGATTTCATACTTAAAATTGTGCTCACTGGAGTCGTACTCAAAAAAGCGTAACTAATGTCGCATTTCGAGTTGACTCCAAACGTACTCAAATCTGACACTAATACTCGAGTTGCTATGGAACTCTTTATGATGTGAAATGCAAAACCACGCAAAGTCGCGCTGATTCATCGCTCCCTATTGGCATAGACCACCCCAGCAACAACATTATCGTCTGTTGTCATTACAACTACTAGGGTAGGCATATGACGTGGAATTCTGTGTGTTCTGTAACTGTTATTCATTTTTTTCAGTTTCAATACAATGTTCTTATACCATTGATACATTTGACAATTATTAAGCTTGGTGAACTCTGAATGCCTGCACATGTATTGTTTTTTAAGTCACGCGCCAAATATCAACTAACTTGATACATCCCGGTAAAATACAAAGATACAGTATCAAAGTTTTGACATCAGCGTAGGCCTACACAGCAATGGGTTCTATATCAATACTAAATTAGCAAGAGAGAACAGGGGTTCTTTGATGTGATAAGCTGTTACAAATTTCTTAAAGAGATTGGTTCACAGCAATTTGGTTTAGTTAACATGTAAACCCATGTGTTGACTGTTAATAAAGTTTGCTTATAAACCATATTTCTTTTTATTTCATACCCCATATTTTTCAATTATTCGTTTAAAACACGCTCCCACTTCCCCACAAAATTTTGAGAACAGAAAATTTTGAACTTCGGCTATCTTCGGAAACACGTCACATCAGGAACACATCAGGAATTCCTGAGCCGATCACTGCCGAGTCTCAGACAGTGGCCATAGATTTGTACTCTTGGCTGGGACTATCTGGCACAAATGGACTCTTTGTGTTTGTTAGAATCTTTATTATGCAACTTTTGCCCATTAATTCTCTGAAATGCGACACATATGCAAATGGTCATTTGTGTTGACATAAACATTTTACAATAGTTAGTAGGGACTTGACCTGATCATTGCCGAGTCAGCCTGACCGAGTCCACAGTGTCCACTGCTGTGTGCTAAGAGGAGTACTTTTTTAAATGTAGACGGATTTTTAGATTTAAACTGGAGTAAGTATTTGAAGAAGAATGCCTGACCGTTGTGTAGTTGGAGACTGTGGCAATACGCCAAGAACTGGTGTATCTTTACACAAGTTTCCCACTGATCCAAGACTGCGTCGCAAGTGAGAAGACTTTGCGAAGTCCACGTGTGGAGCGTCGCCGTATTCGGTAGTATGTAGCGAACATATTTCTATGGATTGCTTCTAGAACGACAACCTGTGATACGAGTATGGTTGTAAACCAGAATGAGTGAACTTGTAGAGAGTAAACGGTAGATGCCGTCGCTTTCCAGAAGCTAGTGGGCCTTGAGCTAGTATTAACAACCTAACATTCAAAACGGCGGATAGCATCGACGGACACTGTCCGACAGGATTAGTGCTAGAAGTAATCAGTAGATTGCTTTTCTTTTGAATTACAGTTTTTGCTACATTCCGGTAAGTGTTTGCAGGTGGATGGGCTGAATAGGTTGAAACTCGTTATCTGTCTATGCAATCCATTGAATTTTAGCTCTTCGATCGCTAGCTGGACTAAATGAACTGTAAGTGTAGGGCTGTACAATCGATTTTTTTCGATTTGCAAAAGTACTTCAATGTAATCGGAAAAATAATGCATCCCACTGTTATTGTTTACAATCCGACTCCATTAACGTACATACTTAATACTACTATTTTCTGAATCCTCTAGTCATGGTGATTGTACTGATTGGTCGATTATTATTCACAATTTCCGAGTTTTTCCAAAGCGTTCATTTGTAACGCGGCAGGATTGATAACTAACGGTTAACTGGGAGATGTCAAGTGTTTTCGAGAACGACATTTGTCCGCGAGAATGTTGTACTTCAACTTGGAATCCTCAAGAATAAGCGGAAGTGAGTGTTGCGTGAACTTGAAATTCCAAGATCAAGCAAGTGATCTTGAGATTAAGCAAACTGCCAAACCCCGTACGTGAACTTGGAATCTTGCGTGAACTTGGAATTAAGCGGCTGCCTGGCACACAATCACAGAACAAGGCTCTTGGGCTGAAATGGTTACTGAATCGGTAGGCTACGGAGAGAAAAGATTTCTAAAAAATCGAGATAAAGCTTCCGTGGCCTGGTCATGAATACTGGTTAGTACCGAGGGACTGGAATAAAAAATCATTTAAGAACTGTATTGTGATTACATGTTCCCTAAGTTATGCATCGGGCACACAAGGTCATAGCCACACGGCTACGGTGGCCATTTGAGTCGTATTATTTTCTGTGTTGCTGCCTATTTCAATATAAAAATAAAGCTGGATGCTTGAATTTAGTGCCTGGTTGACGTTTGATCAAGGGGTGAAATAAACATTCTCTAACTGGCTGCATTACATTTTAAATGTTTTTTCTATTACCTTTAGAGCACTTCTGAGCGCATTCGCAGTTCTTTCTACCTAATTCCGTGTTTAAGCAAGCCACACTGGTTGCTTAAACTTGGAATAATTTCTTCTCTAAAAAATTCGCGATGTGAACCAAACCTTCTCTTAATGATAGCAATACAATGTAAATGCATTTTCTATTACTTTATTTCTGCTTTTGTTGATAAAGGAAGTTATTACACCCGAAAATTTCAAATTTCAGTTGATCCATTCTTGTTGTTTTATTTACCGAGTTCTATTACTTTCGAACACCTATGAATGCATTCGCAGTTGTTTTCTACCCAATTCCAAGTTTAAGCAAGGGCGTGGCTCGCTTCAACTTGGAATAACTCAATTTCTTCTTCACAAAAACTCACGCGGTGAACCAAACATTCTCTGACTGGTCGCAATACATTTTAAATGCTTTTTTCTATTACCTTTAGAATACTTCTGAGCGCATTCGCATTTTTTAACCCCGTAAATTCAAAGTTTAAGCAAGATACGCCCTTGCTTTAACTTGGAATACCAGTAATTCAATTTCTGCTTTATAAAAAATCCCATAGTGAACCAAACATTCGGTAACTGGTTGCAAGACATTTTAAACGCATTTTCTAATAATTTTGGAACACTTCAGTTTTTTCTACCCAATTCCAAGTTTAAGCAAGGGCGTGGCTCGCTTAAACTTGGAATAATACAGTTTCCGCTTTACAAAAAATCACGTGGTTAACCAAACATTCGTTCACTTGTTCCAATACATTGTAAATGCATTTTCTATTACTTTTGAAACATCCCTGAATGCATATCGTAGTTTTTTGTACCCAATTCCAAGTTTAAGCAAGCCACGCCCTGGCTTAAACTTTCTTTACAAAAAATCGTGTGGTGTAGCAAATATTCTCTGACCAGTTACAGTATGTTATAAATGCATTTTCTATTACGTTTGGAACACCTCTGAATGCATTCTCAACTGTTTTCTACCCAATTCCAAGTTTAAGCAAGCTACGCCCTTGCTTAAACTTGAAATGATTGTTTATTAGATTTACAAAATCACTTAGTGAACCAAACATTTTCTGGCTGGTTAAAATATGTTGTAAGCACAACTTTTTTCTGATCTTAAGACTTTATTGAACACGTTAACAATTATTTTCTTCCGAATTCCACGTTTAAGCAGGCCGTTTTATTTTCGCTTTACAATCCCTTTGTTGTGAATTAAGCATTCCCTGAAAGATTATAAGACATTATGAACAATTTTTTTCTATCCCTGTAAATTATTGGCGATTAATTTTTACCCAATGCCAAGTTTAAAAGATGACTGTAGTAAAAATAATGCAGCAGTAAACCGGCTCTAACATACACATAAGACTTAAATTTGCCCGAGTTGCGCTCCAAACAAAACTGACTCACATTTTATTATAAAAACACTAATGCTGACAGCAATCTCTGATTGGCTGATATGTCAGTGGTTGACAGGGCATCGACTGCTTATCACATATTTCTGCTCCATATTGGAGCATTGAGTGGATAGAGTTTACATTGCATTTTAAAATTGTAGCACCGATTCCAGTGGCAGATTTAGAGGGGGGCCAAGGGGGCCATGGCCCCCCTAAAATTCTCCAAGATTCCATTGGGCAGTTCGGTAGTGCCAATGTCTGACAGGCAAAACCCTGGCTAATACTCTGCCTTGCCCCCCAACTCAAAATCCTGGATCCTCCCATGGATTTTTATTATTTACTGTTTGCCAGTGTTTTAAAAAATTCTCATGCCTTTTTGTATGGCACCTAGTTGTTCAAACTATGCGAAAAAGGTGTCGTCGAAGAGGGCGGACATACAACACAATCCGTTGCCCTTGCCGTGATACAAAGCTGTATGCTAAATTAATTCAAAGCAAAATACTGTTCCCTTTAATAAGCAAACTTGGAATCAATGTCTTTTCATTTCACAAAAAACTAAGTGGTGAAGCAAGCTTTCTCTCGCAGATTACAATAAACTGTAAACGCAATTCCTGTTCTTGAGACAACTCTAACACATCAGCAATGTCTTCTACATAATTTCAATTTTCACCAGTACTTAAACAGTATGGGGTTTCCCATTTTCAATTGTATAAAAAATTTTAATACCTTTAATGAGACACTTTCATAGTCAAAAATGAAATTCTCGAGTTGGGCCCATTCTTTTTGGGAAGCTCAGGGGGCAACGGAAAACATGTTCTCCATGTTAGTGCAGGTGGATCGTAGTCTCTCACTGGAGATGATGTATGTTACAAGGAAAATGGTGGGTAGTTTTTAAAGATATTTAAAAATAAGAATTTGACTTTGCTTTAACAATATCTGCATGGACAGGTCTAAGTTTTTATTTTTTCCAACATACCACCAAATTATAATACAACATAAAACATACTCTGTAAAGATACGAAGGCTGGCATACAGTATTTTTCAAACTAAACTACACAATGTCGTATTTGTTTCTTTTCCAATAGAATCCAATCCAATTCTAGCTAAATTTCAACAAAAACAATTTATTGCGCAAGACCAGTCCCAAAAAAATTAAGGATTAGACAAAATGTCGAAATTCAACTCTGACAAAAGTTCGACTACGTAAACTGACAAATTATTCTGGTTAGAAGTTTATCCAAATTTGGCAGTCTTGGAAACTTCTGTTGAAGTCTGTCTGTTGGCATCAGGTGATACATAGTTACATCTAAAAGGCTCTCTGTCCCCACCAAGGTTTGAACCCAGGACTTTCTGCTTACCCGTTAGCCAACACCTGATGTGATCAACATATGGCGTATGTGAAGACCAACAGTTATACGACATCATTCACTGCGCAGTAAAAGAAAAGTGTTCAAGCATCAGGTTAAGGTTATGGGAGATCCTAGACAAATGTCTAAACTTGGTAAGGCGGAAAACATATCTTGCCAATGGTTAATAGGATTCCAATAAAAACTTTCAGATCTTGTACTTTATGCACTTTTCCCCATCAGGCTTTTAGATTGTCTTTTGACTGATCTACTTTGGCATGGGAGGGCTAGCTAAAATAGGGGCTTTCAGTTATTTCATGAAAAACTCAAACATTGATTAAAACGAGAAGGGTTACTAAAAAAACAGAATCGGCATTTTTCAGATTCCATCTTGAACATTTATACAAAAAGAAAATCGGTCATGTTATCTACTCCACTGTTTTGTTATGAATGTATTCCCTTTTCCGGAATCTTATTAAAATATGGTCAAGGGACCCAATTAATGGCAGATTGATATATAAAGTCATTATATACAGACTCTCTACTTTCATGAATTAAAGTAGTGTTTTAGAAAGTTAAATTCCAAAGTTTGTAGATATTTGTCAGTAAGGTGCCACATAACCTTATGTCCTGACATTAAATTTTGGGTTGCTCATGCTGTTTCATTACATGACAACTAATACTTCTGTCCTTTGATTGTCTGGAGCACAATTTGATAATTTTGACCCACCACCCTGTGGAATAACACTTTTCATTTACGCCACCAGGATGTCACGCAACTAGCAATGCGACCAATCAAATACCATGAAAATCATAAACCCTGACAACAAAGTGAGCAGACAATGTCAGTACATCAAACTTAGCATTAAAGAAGCATCAGTAGCCATTTAATAAAAGAAATATAGACTGATCATTAGGTTACATAGACCTGAGAGGGACATATGCTGCATTTAAGGTGATTGATTCATTGGCAAGCAGCTTCAAATGCTGTAACAACAATGAAATGGGGTCCTCCAACTTTGGCTAATCTGTTGACCTACAGACAGGGCACAGTAGCACGAATGGTTATCACCGATTCTGTGTAAGCGATAAAGATGTTCACTAACATGTTCTGTCAATGAGACAAGTTGTGTGTCCCTGATTTAGTAGCTTGAACGTGCTGTGTCAGTTGAGGGCAACTCTTCCTCTTATCCATGACTTTCTGGAAGACAGGAAGCTGCTTGGAACCTGTTTAAAATAAGTAGAATAGTTTAAATTCCTTTTATGCAAACACGATAATCAATCAAAAATACGCATTACAGACAAAATTGTTTTCATGTTGACGTGCATAATACCTGTGAAAAATACATATACAACGAGTATTGAAAAGTGAAAAAGGATCCAGATTTATTGTCAATAGTTGAATGTTGTATCTATAAGAAAATCAAGTAATTGGAAAATCTATTATTCTCTGTTTCCAGATTTTGACAATTTATTTGTCAGCACATTGAAACAGGATCACTCATCGCATTCATGTATTTTATGTACTATACAGGGGCGGATCTAGGATACCATACATGTTGCCTCAGGGAATTGGGCAAAGCGCGATCCTATATGCACAGGGGGCCCGAAAGTTGTGGGAGCTGAGGATGAGGACCTTCTGTTCAGAAAATTTAACGGTGGACTAAAAAAAACGGAAACACGATTCCACCGCAATGTGGGATCTGAGCCCCCCCATCCGCTACCAGTCCTAATTAGTGAACTCTCTTTTTCTTCGCACTTCACGCTCTTTCTGTTTCATTTTGCTGGCGGCAGCCAAGGGGCGGGAGGGGGTGGGCCCCCGCCTATGCTATAGACAACTAAATACAACCTATAAATGAAAGCGTTGATGGATCAAACACGTTCCTGATAGAAGACAACCTTCAAGGACAATGACAACCGCATAAAAAGCTGAAAATCACCTATCTTGCATAACGAAAAAACATTAACACAACTTAGATATGTCATTACCTCTGTATGCTCCTCTCTCAAATGGAAACATTTGTATCAAACATTAGTGTATGCCACCATGTTTCAGTCCAGTTGTTAAATGTTATCAACTGTATTTAGAGACGTCGACAACCTGCAAAAGATGCATATGCATATGTTACCTCACTCAGTCTAACATGGTTGATTTTCAAACAGCGAATGCTGGGCAGTGGTTTGTAAGCTATTGTGCCAAAGCAAGTGGTATGGACAGTATTATTTCACTGGGCCACTTTTATCTGTCTTTACATACTTTGGCGTAATGTTATGTGGGTCTGTACTGAGCAGAGAAAGGCAAAAGTATCGTAGGCCAGAAAAGTCTAATCATCTCTATGAGAACATTCAAAACCTGTCAACAGAACTTCAGAGAGTTGTGTTCTGTAACTTTTGTCATATTGCCATCAATATTTAGACCTGATGACATCACACAGCATACCAATGAAAAACTAATTTTCACTAAATTGCACGTTTAAAAATGAAACAAGTATTTCCACTTTATTTGCCAAAAATAACGCTTTTACTCAACAAGCGTTATCTGAACTTCTTCCTTAATCAGATAAGAAAGAATTACATATCCCTGCTTAGGCCGTCATGCTGACAACGATTGGAGATGGCATAAGTGAGATATAAATGAAAACACTTCCACCAATTACGAGCAAATTGCGAGCTCCAAGCACTGGCGTATACACGGGATGTGAGGTGGCAGGTACAACGGGGCATGACAAACTATTCAATGCAAATCCCCTCTCGGTACGGTACATTCATTGTATCCTAGCTCTTAATGATCTTAATCCTTTTCATTGCAAAGATCCCAGATTGCCAGTCATTTCAGCCCCTCGGTCACAAACCCAACCATCCCAGTCAAACCATCTTTGGAAACAATTACCAAGACTAGAATAACATACAGAATGGGCAATAAAAATAATTAAAGCAGAAACAATAACTCACGACAAACGAATTCATGTCCACCATTCGAAATTTTAGTTAACAGTTGCACACTAGATGTCGCAAGTGCTTGCTTAATCTCAAGATCACTTGCGTGAACTTGGAATAGAAATTTTTCATGATTCCAAGTTGAAGTACAAGAACACACACTCTCGTGTTTTTTCTAATGAAGTTTTGAAGAGGGAATCCTTTATAAATGACTATTACTGTTTCTTACTCAGAGTTTCCCTAACATGCCACGCGGTATTTTCAACATACTAGCCAATTTTGGGGTCTTTTTGACACAAGCGTGAGCGTTGTAGTTATCATTCCTGCCGACAGTTGTCGCAGTTTTATAATGGCGGTCACTCGAGATCGGCTGCCGCAAATGAACACCTCGTAAAAACGGTGAATGCATGAATAAAAAGAGCCTAATCGGTACGAGTAATACATTTTTGGAATCACCATGATCACTAATGACGAGAGGATTCAGAAAATATTAATATCAAGTATGTACGTTAATGGAGTCGGATTGTAAACAATAATCCATCCCACTCAATAAAATTGAAAAATTATCAAAATCGGGCACATTTATTGCAATTTTGATGTCGAAATTTGAGTCATTTGTTTGGATCTGGTTGGCCATCTTGGACAACAGCGGCATAAGTTACGAGTTTAAAACCATGCATAATTTATTTTCACCAATAATTTACGATGAAATTTAGTGAGAAAGATCTATACCTACTATTCTGAGCTATTCAATAGTTTTCACTGGATTTCAGCCAAGCAGATGTTACTTATTGAGTGATAAAAATGCTCACAATTCCCGTTGGACTCATTTCCGGCGGCACCGACAACATGTCGACTTCTGCTGAACTGAAGGGCATGTTCAATCGGCTTGTTTGTACTTGGTGAAATCTTAATTTTGCTACATTTTGATGAAAGCTGCTACAAAAAAGCAACTTTGCACAATATTTATGTTTTTGTGCAAAAATATAAGGAATATTCTAATTATTGCAGTGTGAATATCAAATTCAGTTGACCATACACTCAGCTTGAAAACAGTTGAAAAAGTTTTGATATCGTTTTTCTTTGAAAGTCAATTGCACTTCAAGGTTTGATTATGTGTCACAACATAATTCGTATTTTTCTAAATTTTAGGTATGAATCGTTCTTTCAATACATGCGTTATAACTTCTTGCTTTCTTAATTATCAAGGCCCAAAATGTAAAGGCTCTTAATTAGAGTAATCGGCCATGTTGGATTGTGAAGCTTCCAGCTCCAACCCTTTTTCCATGCAACTTCTTATTTTTTTAAATCATGCTTCTAATGTGAGGAAATACCTGGTCGCCATGGTGATAGTTAGGCATATCCACTTTCATATCATGTAAATTTGACTTGTTGTTCAAAAACGTTTGTAATGCTTAAAGGAGCATGCCACCCAAAAAACAACCTATTTTGTATCAATTTAGATCGAGTAGTTCTACTCCCTAACGACACGTACGGTTGCGTTACCTGACACCTGACGGCAGACGTAGGTGTTGAAATTATCCAATGACGTCATCGGTTTCACACGCAGTCTGTTCAGCAGGTCACAACACGGGTTACTGGTGTCAGCTTATCGCTTGAAGTGATCATTTAACACCAATAAATCATCATACTTCGATGTAAAACCCTTAAAAATACACCGAGTTCTTATAAAAACGTGTTGTTTTATTTCGCTCTTACGGATTTATTGGTATTTGGACACACCATAGCCTACAAAGTTCGGCAGGCCAATAAGGTCGGTAGTAGGAGTTTGGGGTCTGTTCGGAGATAATTTCGAAGTACTTTCCGTGAGATACAGACAGGAGAACCTAGATCTGTGTTGTTTAGACTTGTGATTTTTTGAGTTCTAAACACAAAACGCTTGTTATCCTGGCCAGTAGCTTGAAGCCCAATCAGGCCCGTCGCGGCCGGCCGGATCGACTCGTTATCCTGGCGGCCAGTGGCTCGGAAACTGATCAGACATCACGAACATAAACCAGTCAAAGTTCAGTGGAAACTAAACTTCCAGTCAAGAAAATACTATACTAGTGAGCCAAAATAATGTGCACCTGATTATGTTGGTGAATTAGCCACGAAACTGCAAATCTACTTACTCGTCGGGGGCCGCGAAGGCCGTGTTTCGCTTTGGCTACAGCACCGTCAGGGCAGAAGTTTTACATTGACAATCATTATTTGAGTAATGTAAATGTAAATAAAGATTCCCCTAACACCTGGCCGTGGGATGGAAATCGAGCTGTTTCACAACAGTTTCTGCCAGCAAACACTTAATTAGCATAAGCTCACACGGCCTCGGTGTCCCGTCAATTAGTTTTATTGCACCTTCAGCCGCGGTAACGCAGTGATTTATTCATTGCTGGCTTCTCAAATCATTTGCACTCACGAACACTCCAAAGGCATTACAAATTGCATCTAATGAGACAGACTTTGTTTCAGTTTTATATAAGTATTGGTTAGGGTGAGAATAATTCATTTTGAAAAAGAACGCTCAGTAATAAACGCCAACATGGCAATTCGCAATCCCGACTTAGGACGAGCTAGAGCTCATCAGTCCCGACTTTGCAGGTGGTTCGTTAAGTTTTACAAGCTATCAATTCGAACAGGAATACAGTGATGAAGAAATACTAGAGAGGCGCCGTGAACAAGCTCAGACAAAGGAACGTATGGAGTTATTTGGTAAGCCGGCATTCGTCAGGCACTGTCGACGTCTGCAGGCCACAGACACGGAGATGTTTCACGGCCTCATACTTGCTATTTACAGCGTATATTTCATACTTCAGTACCATGAGCCACTTCCTAAGCATTTCGGACTCTCGAGGAAGTAAACAAAAAACGATATACCCGCTTAATTTAGTTCGGACAAGCGGGAACGATGCACTGCAACATAGCGGCATTCACTCTGCATATGAACCACTGACGTCGCTAGCGTCGTTTCTCACCTTCCTCACAGGTTAACGCGACACCTCTTGGCAAGGTAAGATCGACCGTATGCAAGGCGAAGTGGATATATACCGATTAAGACGGCAAAAAAGACTAATTAAAGCGGGTGGCATTCTCCTTTAAATGTTCTAAAGTACTGTGCATTCTAAGTTGCTTATTTTGGTAAAAGATCATTTGACTCACATTTAAACTTTACTGTACTGAAATTATTTCAGTTGTGACTTATTATTTCAATAGATTAACACATGAATTTAAAAAGCCAAGTTCAGAAGACTTCCATTTCAAGTGTACTTGTAATTCTGTCATTGACATTGCCACCTCCACTCAAATTTCAATTATATATGTGGTTAAATTAAAAGGTGTTTCCCTTTTTACTCACTGCTGAAAATGAAAAAAAAATGAAAACTGCAATATTTTGTATTAGGCTTGATTATCTGTGATACTCTGGTCTTTACATCTCCTTAGCGAAAAACAATTGAATTATGCCAACAAATGGACTTGAAAGGAATTATCAAATGAAGCAAGCAAAATTTTGGAGGGTTGACTGCTTGTAGCCACTGCAATACACAGCTGTCATCCTCATCTGACATCACAGACGGTTATGTAACCACATATGCCTGTTCTCAGAATTGTCTCGGCTGAAGTCGAAAAAGGTCATTACTGCTGGGCTTTTCTCATTAACCAAGCTGTGTGGACAAGAACTGCTCTGTACAACAGATTCACTCAGTGCTATTATTTGTTTTGAAAAGCAGTTGTTTTGGTGTGAAAATATGTCTTTAAGATATTTTCGGGAGATGAGGAACTCAAGACGTAAAGCTTAATAATTGTCAAATGTATCAAAGAAATGGTATAAGAATATTGTATTGAAACTGAAAAAATGAATAACAGTTACAGAACACTCAGAATTCCACGTTATAGGCCTACTCTTGTAGTTGTAGCGACAGCAGACGATAATGTAGTTGCTGGGGGTTGTCTCAGCGCGACTTTGCGTGGTTTTGCATTTCACGTCATAAAGAGTTCCATAGCAACTCGAGTATGAGTCTCAGATTTGAGTACGTTTGGAGTCAACTAGAAAAGCGACATTAGATACGCGTTTTTGAGTACGACTCCAGTGAGCACGATTTTAAGCATGAAATCTCGAATATGAATATGAGTCTGAGTACGGAGATTGGCGACCGGGCCCAGGTTTCGAAAGTGTTGGTGAGGCAGTCATCGATGATCGCTGAAAGGGTGACAAAGACAAAATAAGGCCATTGTGGCGCAGATGAGAAAGCTTATAGGCAATAGTGCGTACGGTAAGACAATAACCAATCACGAAGCGCCTTGTGACGTCAAGTCTTGGGGAGAAGCCAAAGCTCAAAGTGAGGCTCACTTCTTGGCATTCAGATTTGCCAACTGCAGAACATCGGGAATGGAACCCAAGAACCTAAGAATTAAAAAATGAAAAACAATACCATCTACACGAATATTCCACTCCAAATAGGATTTTTTGTCGACCGGTACGCCTCATACTAAATTCGGTTTCGAATATTGTAAGATGGACACAGATTCGGCGTACATGACCGTATCAAGTAATTTTCTGGGGATGGAATCAAATCAAACTCGAGCCGGGTTTGACAAGGAAAACGACATGCGCACGCCTGGTTTACTGAAGCTTGAATTCGAAGAGGACCACTGCATGGTACTATGCTCTAAAATATGTCACGGGGAGGCCAACTTCACTTAGCTGCAAAGGGGTATGCTACGACAGAGAAAGGACTTTCTAAGCCTTGCAGACCACGAAGAGTAGGTCGGCCCAGAACAAAAGATTTTGACCAAACGGCGATAACACCATGTATACGCATTTGCAAGAGAGGTGTGAATTTATATATTTTTACCGAAAAAGAGAGATGCTCGAAGACGGTTTCACACCCTGATATATATATATATATATATATACACACACACACACACAAAACGTACCAAGAGTGGCGTACATGAAGTAATATCCCACGAGACATTATTCCGCGTATTGACCGAGACCGAAGTACGTTCTGAATTTGTCCCATACGCTTCGAATTCCTAAGTTTTTTCATTTTTTCAGCAGATTTTTTAAATACTTCATTCAGACTGTTCACGTGGAGGATCACATCCTATATGTAAGTATTTGTGCGTTAGGTTACAAGTTTTCTCCAGTAAAAGGAACAGTTTTAAATGTAACGATTTATTACTTGAAAAGAGATAACAGAGATGAAAACAACGGTAACTTTGCACTGAACTTGTAACATCTCATGAAAAAAGTTAAAGTTAGATGTTCTAGTTTCCGAGGAATTGGCGCCTGAGTTGCAGACGATATAATATTTAGCAAATGAAATCTGAGACAGAATGTCATATAATTAACAGTGTCCTGTTCCAGAAGTTACTACTGAGACCTGATTGCATGTTGAGTGTTATTTACACTGCTACAATTGTATTACTTTAAACCAGTTTCCAAAAGTTTGATGATCAAACCGACTAACGACGTCGAGTCGACATTGCCCTACCTTTTGAACATATCAGAGGTCACTGTTGAATTAGTGCGGGAGGTGAATACGGAAAAAATTATTACATGGCCGTATTTCCCTCGACAGATTCAACGCGTATAGGAAACAATGGAATTATGATCTGTACCGATAATGGTATGATCTGAACGCCTTAAGCATTTTCCCGATGGATTAGTATATATATTTTATCATTAATACATTTCTAAACAACTAAAAGTTTCTTTTTTACTTCAGGCCGTTACACTGTCTCTTGATTATTCTAGTGACTTTGGGTTAGACATACGTGAAGTCTGTTGCTTAGAGATAAGTGAGAGAACAAAGGACGAAAATCCCGATTGAAATAACCACGACGCTGTCGTGTGTAAAATAACGTAATCAACCTTTTGTTTCCACTCACGATCAAACGTCTTTTTATTGTCAGAACTTCCGGCTGGTGGACAGTGCAATGCCCTACATACATGTACACGATGATGTCGGCATTTACATGACCTCAAATTCGATTATGACCTCGTTTTCACTTTCTTCTGGTTTACCGATGATATCCGGTTCCACGTATGACCTTTGACTGAGGTCTCGCTCATGCACTAAGAGATTGCATCTCTGCATTGTCTATGCTGACCTATCAAACATTGACTCGTCACTTCATTCTCACTTCTCCTCCTTTCTAGGCGACTGTCACGTAAACGACTTTACTACAACGGAAGATTTCTCTGTACCTGACTTTCCTGTGGTAATTTAATTAACTCCTGGCTTGCTAACAGTGAAGCCATGATTAAGAAAAATGAGTTAAAGAGTACCGGCAAATTGCCTTTTTATGCTGAACACACTAAAAAATCAACAAAGATCACGAGCATCAGATATCGAAAATATCAAAAGTTTATTGAATTCTTAATAGTTTCGTTTTTTAATTAGAAATTGGATGTTGAACAAAAGTCTTGTTTTCAAATTTCGTTTTGCTCATTGGAAAAGTCATGTATAACAAAAATCTTATTCTTAAGTTTTCTTTTGCGTATTGAAAATTGAATTAATGAAGTGCGCAACATTTTCATACCTCCCATTCAATGCAAATCTCACAATGCGTAATCCATCTAGCAGGTATTTGTTTCAAATGGCATTGAGGGAGGTAAATTCAACCGTCGTGTCTTAACAAAAACTTATGGGCCCCGCCAGCTGGCTACGCGTCATTTCACAATTTTATCAAATACACAAAAGAGCAAAGAGGAAATAACTCGTGATTGATTAAATCAAATGCTCGGTTTCGATTTTCTTTATGTAAGCTAGTTGTCCAAACCAGGTCGATTAAAACGGTTATTGTAGATACATTTGTTTACTCAAAAAATCAAATCAGTTGTTTCAACACTAACACTGAGTAACAAAAAATGTCTGCTAACAAGTGATCGTCCGCATAACAAGCGCTGGGGTGAGTTTTGTATACACAAGAATTTCGCCTTAATAAAGGTTGTGTGATGATGTGCTCCGCTTATAATACAAAACAAAATCTCGCGAAGTCTTGCGTGATCTTGAATCTTTAAGTGTACGGAACGTAGGCCTGCGCTGAGTTCCGTGAACCCAATGATCTCGAGAAGAAAGCTCAGTGTGATCACATTCTTCGACTCTCGTAATACAAGTCGATACCTCGTGAAGTCTTGTGTGATCTTACGTTTTCGTGACTGAGGCTCTCGCGTCTAGAGAACTCACACACGGTCTGATTGCTCCTGCGATACGGTTTTAAACCGTGAATGGTTTTATTCACAACTAGCTCCACTGGTTTTGAACAATGAAGCAATTGATTGTGTGTGAAAACAGCAGAAGTTTCATGCCCCATTAATACACTATCCGTTTTCAATGACCGGGGGGAACATTGATATTACTGCAAGCAATTAGCTCTTTGGCGTGAGTTATAATGACATCTTCGCTCTCGTTCTTCACTCGCTACAGTACCATTATCATTACTGCCGCTATCACCATCACGGTCATGGTGATTACGATGATGATGACGACGATGGTGACGAAGATGATAGACATTCGTTGGGAACTAAAAAGTCATGAAGTTGAGGATGACGATGATGACATAGGTGCAATGAAATGTACATACTCTTATCTAAACGAAGGGAAGTGGAAATATTTAGATATACAATGGAAACTGAAAAAACAAGCCAATAGGTCTATATGTAAATCTTGAACCAACGTAGAAATATAAATCACAAACATTTAAAGTCCCAGTAGCACACATTTTTAGCCTTTATTAAATGGTTAGAAGAAGTTACACGGATCCAAACAGTACCTGTCCCATAACCAATACACAATTCGTAGTCGAAAAAAGTTTAAATAAACGCATCATTCATGATTCTGCCCCGAAGATCACACCGCCATTTTGAACTAACTGTAAAACCGGAAGTACAATTCATTCAGGAACCCAGGATTAAGAAAGCCGGCTGTGCGACTGGAGCAGTGTCTGTTACTTGCTTGCAAACGGAGATAAAATAGTCGACAGCGGACCTTAACTTTAGTAAAAAACCAAAACAGTGACAATTTATATTGAAATTGTTGACAAAATATGGCAAAAATTTTTTGACATAAATCATTTTGCCGGACTCGCACCTGCATCCCTAGTCGGCTGATGTGTGGACTCATTGTTACCAGCACTGGCGGAAGAAGAAGAAGCCTGCCGTGTCGGCTATTTTTATCGTTATGTATGGTTCAAATCATTAATGCCGCATACACACAAAGATAGTTTCAGACTCTTGCATAAAATTACGGACTACGTCACAGTCCTGTGCCAACGATTGAATAACAAGGTGCGTGACTACGGCGACTATTCTGAGTGTGTTTTATTGGGTGTAATTAACTCTGGTAAACAAACAGTATAAACATAACAACGAATATGTAATATCAAATTAATTGAATAAAATTGCTATACAGTTAGAATATAATGACGATTAAACTTGCGAAAATATCGGAAATGAATTGAGAGGGAAGATACCGCTGGCGATCTCCCGCGACTTTCGTTACGACCGGGACACTGATGGACAAAAATGAACGATAGAATACCATTTGGTGGCGAAATCAATTTAGGAAGAATGCTTGGTGCCAAATGGTATAATAGGAGTATTAATGAGTTTTATTAAAGTAAAAATAATAATTCCCACTTAGCCAGAAGCTTTCGTATAAGCTGCTACCCGGCGGAGACCGACCACCTGGCCTGCGCGGACTTCTGTTTTCCGCGTCGCAAGATGAACACATTAATTAGCTGCCCGGGGCTTGAGTGGGTGAAATTCGGGTGACAAAGAGATTAAAAAATACTTGGTAAGGCTCCTAACACTGCAACATTTTCCCATCGTCGACATGCAGCTCAATGAAAACAATTCACTACACCCCTCTCTTGTTTCCGGCGTAGAATTTTTATATTTAGATAACAGAGGTGTATACTGTAAGTTTTTGTCACATTTTAGAACATGTTTTCCCTGATAATTGGACATCAAAGTCAATTTAGCAAATGATCATATTTTACGGGGAAAGATCACGGCAACTGCAAGGGAATTACTTCGCCGATTACTATGTCAGGGCAGCAAAATCAAGTACAGATGCGTGTTATTGCAATTGAGGTGCGGAGTTCACAGTTTTGAGATAAAACTCCATAAAACATAGACTCTATTCATGCGGCGGACATTGAAATCCAAAGCGAGGCTCACTGCGATAAACAAAGCGGAAATTTACATTGCGTGAGTTAAATGGCCGGTCTTTGGAGTCCAACCTGAATATTAAATCTTAAAAAATGTGTCAATAATTAACCACAAAGACGTAGAAAAATAAAGTTAAAGAACAAGTCAATGCACCAAAGAGTTGTCTGACGAAAGGATATAGTTTTTTCCGGAAAACTAGGTTAGAAACAGAAAAGTAAACATGACCAAATTGCGGCGGTCGTAGTGTTACGGATTAGGTATCATGCTGAATGCGGGGTTACCTTTCTTCTATTAAATTCTTGATAAAATGCTTTCTACACGAACCAGGTCATCTGGTCGTATTGTTGACGAGTTGAAGATATATTCGACAGTGGTGGCTCATAGCATTTTGCTGTCATGTGCATTTAGTCTCATCTGGTTTAATTTGTTGATCAAGAGTAGACCTATTAGCTTCAAGCACAGCCTAGGTCCTGGTGAGGTAGGCACTACCGGGACTAACAGTTGATTTGTCATGGATCTGAAATAATACTTGATGTTATTAAATATATATTTTGATTACGATAAAAAACTAGGCTCGCAATTGAAAATAAAAATTATATGACCATCAATTCTGCTTTCTTGGTTTTAATAATAACATGTGTTATATTTTTCAAATATCATTCTCGACCAACATGAATTTTAAAATTAAAACACCTAATTCTTTCGTCCAAAGCATAACCTCGTTTTAGAGCTCAATTTCAGTTAACTGAACAGAACTTAGTGGCGGATTTAGAGGGGAGCCAAGGGGCTATGCCCCAGCCCCCCTAAAATTCTCCCAGATTCCATTTGGCAGTTCAGGAGCGCGAATTTCTGACGGGTAAAATCCTGGCTAATACTCTGTCTTGCCCCCCCCCCTAACTCAAAGTCCTGGATCCCCCCTGGAACAAGCATAGTTATCATGTTTCTTCAGAGGCCTCGTTCATATCCGAGGGGAAATGTGCCTCATGTACTGTGCGGCCTTCTGAGAGGGGAACGTTTCCCCGAGTGACGGGTCAGTGAAAACTCTACTGACCTCCGGATCACCATCAATAGCACCCCGCCCTTTTGCAAGCTCTCATAGCTCTGTCTCAAGTAGCATTTTCAGTGGCTGATCTAGGATACCATATAGGCCTAGTGAGGGGGGGCGACATCCTCGGAGAAGCGGGCAAAGCGCGATTGTATGCACGCAGGCGGCCCGGAAGTTGCGGGCGCCGAGGATGTATACCTTCTGCTCAGGAAATCTGTCGTTGGGCTAATTTTCAATCACAAAGGGGATTTTTAGACCTCGTGGCCGGGAATTTCGCGTGATTTTTCAATATTTTTGAGATGGGAATAGGGCCGATATTTGGCCCCAAAATTGAGGGATTGAGGGGACTCCTTTTTGTAAAGAAAAATGCATCGCGCTTCAACCCATAGTCATGAAAACACAGCCTGGCTGGCCGAAGATTCTCCGGTGCTCGTTGCTATTGCGGCATCCAGTCCGATCGAGATGCGACAAATTAGGATTCGAAAACAGTAATAAATTTTACACGGACATATTTTCCTTCGTCGCGGCGTATGGCAAGGACCCAACGCTTCCGAATCCCAATGTCCTTAGGGATTGTAAAACAGAGTGTCCGTATTTTTTCTAGCTGTTCGAGCAACGCGGAGTACAACTACGCGGATAAGCCACCAGAGCTATCGTAGCGAGCCTCGTTTTGGAACGCGCCTCCTGTCGACGTGAATAGGGTCTATAGCCGTGATTTGATGTTTTTTTTCCTATTTTACATTTTAAAGGCCAGTAAAGCAGGTGCCGATTTTCTCAGCCGAGTACGCAGAAATGCAATCATTCATCTGGGTAATCACACGGCAATTGCTTACTCCAGGCTAGTTTTTCCCCTAATTTATTACCTAAACAAGTACTGTTGGTGAAATTGGACGATGAGTTAGGGCTCACCTCTGTACTGAGCCGAGTGTTGACTGCCGGGAGATGCGACGTACTTCACTAACTGTCATATGCAAAGAACAGGCAAAATTTGTACAATAAATAATTAAGTATGTATAAAAAGAACCAAAATGAGAATCAAAAATAACCAAGTAAAACAACAGCGCATTTACGCACACGTTAACATCAATACGTTTTCATGGGCAGCATGACCGTCATTCAGGAATCCTTGCTGAACTGTCACACAGGAATTCAAGTCACGAAAATAGACGGGAATAGTCGATGATTTTCTGATCTCAGCCGAAGTACCTGTTGGCTACATCACGTGACTGAATGTTAGTGTAACCTACAAGTCATTTGTAAAAGAATGGAATGATAAATGCTAACACATCAAAACTTCCTCATGTAAACGATATCTGCCTGTTGAGTACAAAAACTGTCCTCGTAAATTTGACAAGCCAGTACAGTCAAAACCAAAAATCCCAATTAATATCTCATTAAGCCCCCTTTTTAAGTATTAACATAAAATCTTGATCTGCCCCTTTGATTGTTGCTTTGTCCCATACGCGTTGAATCTGTCGAGGGAAATACGGCCATGTAATAAAGTTTTCCGTATTCATCTCCCGCACTACTTCAACAGCGATCTCTGACATGGAAAGTTCAAAAGGTAGGTCAATGTTGACTCGACGTCGTTAGCCGGTTCGATCACCAATTTTCCGAAAATATTTTAAAGTAATACAATTATAGCAGAGTAAATTACGCTCAACATACAATCAGGTCTCAATCGTAACATCTGGTGCAGGACTGTTAATTGTACGACAGTTCTGTCTCAGTTTTCATTGGCTAAATATTCTATCGTCTGCACCTCAAGCGCCGATTCCTCGGTAACTACAATATCAAATATTGTTGTTATTTAATTAACTATTTTCAAGAGATGTTACAAGTTCAATGAATAGCTACCCTTGTTTTCATTTTTGTTATCTCTTTTCAAGTAATAAATCGTCACATTTAAAACTGTTTCTTTTACTAGAGAAAACTTGCAGCCTAATGCGCAAGAACATACATTTAGGATGTGATCCGCCACGTGAACAGTCTGAGTGAAGTACTTAAAAAATGTGAGGAAAAAATGAAAGAAACTAGGGTATTCGAAGCGTATGGGATCAATACAAAACGTACCTCGATTGGCATAGATGAAGTAATATCGAACTCGACATTATTCCGCGAAATAACGTACCGCGGGAACTTCATGTACGCCGCTCTCGGTACATTTTACGTATGTATCCTGTTATCTATCATATCATTGAACGTTGCGTTTTTACACTTAAAAATAATGATAAAATTTACAAATCATTTATAGCATGATTGGTTTTACCCATGACAACTTTTTGTTAAGAGTACGGATCAGTATTTGTTAGTAAAAACATAAAATCTAATCTTCTAGAATTTTTTGTTGCAAAATTGATCACTTTTAAGAATAACAATGCAAACACGTTGAAGGTTGACATTTTAGAAACATTTATCGTCGTTTCCATCGTTCGATTGAGACATTTCAGGTGATGTTCAAGATTAGTGAAAGAAAGACTTAATTATTTAATGGAGAATGCCACCCAAAAAACAACCTATTTTGTATCAATTTAGATCGAGTAGTTCTACTCGATAACGGCAGGTTCGGTTGCGTTACCTGACACCTGACGGCAGACGGAGGTGTTGAAATTATCCAATGACGTCATTGGTTTCACACGCAGTCTGTTCAGCAGTTCACAACACAGGTTACTGGTGTCAGCTTATCGCTTGGATTCATCGTTTAACACCAATAAATCACCAAACTTCGATCTAAAACCCTTAAAAATACATTGAGTTCTTATAAAACGTGTTGTTTTATTTCGCTGTTACGGATTCATTGGTATTTGGACACACCGTAATTAACCTGCAAAGTTCGGCAGGCCTATTTACCAAGGTCCGTAGCAGGAGTTTGGCCGGGGGTCTGTTTGGAGATAAATTCGAAGTATTCTTCCGTGAAATACAGACAAAAGAACCTAGATCTGTGTTGTTTAGACTTGTGATTTTTTGAGTTCTAAACACATAAAACGCTTGTTATCCCGGCCAGTGGCTCGGAACCCGATCAGGCCCGGTGCGGCCGGACTGACTCGTTATCCTGGCTAGTGGCTCCGAACCCGGTCAGACCCGTCGCGGCCGTCGAGACTGACATGAACACAACCCAGCAACTTGAATTGGAAACTAAATCTCCAGTCACCAAAAGACTATAATAGTGAGCCAAAGAAATAATGTGCACGTAATTATTTACGTGAATTAGCCACGAAACTGAAAATCTACTTGCTTGTCGGGGGCCGTGAAGTCGGGTTCCCCTTCCACAGACAGTCAGGGCAAAGGTTGTACATTAACAATGATTTTGTGACGGGACGTTCATAACTTTACGCTTATTGTTATTCTTATTTAGTTGCAAATGTTCAATTATTCTTATGCTAATGTCTTCGTTGCGTCTCAGTGCGCCTTTGTTACGTGGGCATGTGGGCGCGACTGTATGTGTCGGACACTTCGCTAGCGACGGACTTAGGAGAAGGGTGTTTCCTTCCTTTGCCTTCATGAAAATTGATCGTTATCATGTGCAATTGAACTGAAACGTACATGTATGCCTGACGAGAGGAAATACACATTTTTGATGTTCAGTGGAGACTTGCTCTGTTACATTTGGCGCCCAACGAAAATCGAACAAACCAGAACTTTTCTTTGACGACGTCTGTAAAATTATGACCGTGCTACGGCCTTGCATGGAAAGTTGAACTGCTTGCTGACTTTACAAGATTTATGTCACGACTCGGGTAAGAATTTTCTGGAAAGGACAATGTCTTAATTTGCTACTATCGTGGTCACAAGATCGTGGTGGTGTCTGGAATAATGTATGGTGTATTTCTAAATAAAGATACCCCTAACATATGTGGCCATAGCATATAAAATGGAGTAATTGTTTCACAACAGGTTTCTGTCAGCAAACACTGAATTAGCATGCGCTCACACGGCCTCGGTTCCCGGTCAATTACCCGGTTGCCGCCCGGGCATCAAAAGCCGGTAACGCAGTGGTTTACTCATTGCTGGCTTCTCAACATTAGCACTCACGAATACTGTGAAGTGATTACAAATTGAATCTAATTAGACAGATTGGTTAGGACGAGAATAATTCATTTTGAAACAGAACGCAGAGTACATGGCAACTCGCCCGACGCCAAGCGCGACTTAGTCAAGAGCTCATCCGACGAAGACTTCACGGGTCGGATCGTTAGGTTTCACAGACTATCAGTTCGAACCGGAATAGGTACACTGATCAAGAAATACTAGAGAGGCGTCGTGAACATGCACAGACAACGGAACGTATGGATAGTTCTTTGGTAAGCCAGAATCGTCAGAGAAATCTGTCAACGAAATGCCGGCCACAGACTCGGAGATGTTTCAAGGCCTCATACTTGCTATAAACAGAATACCTTTCATTCTTCACTACCGCGAGGCACTTTCTAAGCTTTTCGGGCTCTCGAGGTAGTCGAAAAAACGATATACCCGCTTTCTTCGCAACTTCATAGTTCGGACAAGCGGGAACGATGCACCGCAATATAGCGGCATTAACTCTGTAACGAACCACTGACGTCGCTGCGTCGTTTCTCACCTTCTTCACTGGTTAACGCGACGCCTCTCGGCAAGGTGAGGTCGACCGAAAAAGAGGCGATGTGGATATATACCGATTAAGACGGTAAAAAAGACTAATTAAATCGGGTGGCATTCTCCTTTAAATTAACTCTGTTGTACGGGGTTCTTTTTATATGTATAACGGTATTTGCCCAAATAATAGGATTTATGTCAGAGTGCCATAAATCTCATTATTGATTTGGCAGCAAGATCACTGGTTTAAATTCTTAAAGATTTTATCAAAAAGGAAGTTAGGATTTAAAGGAAATTAAACGCATTGTTTCTACACTTTAGGAGACAGTTAATTCTATTTGGACTTCCTTGACTGTTTTCAGTTGTCGCCTGGTATTGTGCGGTGTAACCATGCAGTGGGCTTGTTTGCAGAGCGCGGTGTAACCATGCAGTGGGCCTGTTGGCAGAGCGCGGTGTAACCATGCTGTGGTCCTTTTGGCAGAGTCTGATCCACTACTGCTGTACTTGAACTACCGGTGTTGTACAGAGGTGTGAGAACACGAAATCCTGTAGTATACCGGGTCTAATAAGTTAATATTGTGCAAAAAGTAAATACTATAATTATCTGTCGATGACGCAATGCACAACACAGGACAATTAATAATTTCTCAGTTTTTAGCGACTTGGTTTCAACACAATAACTGTTACGGTGAAATCAATCGACTACATGAAGAAACGTATCGACAACCAACGCACAATGGGACACTATCAATATATATAAATCTCTATTTGTAAAAGCAGAGTGAAAAGAGCTAGCGTAAAAATAAATATTTGTTAATGCATTGGCACTTCGATTAACTGATGCGACGTGTTAACTGTTCAATCGAATATCGACCAGTTTGCGTATGAAACATCGCAGCTCATTCTACAGCTTATATACTGGCTGTTCATAGCAAATAAAATAACAACTAGCGGGAAGAATTTGTGTTAAATTAGAGGCAATCGTTAGAGGAAAGTTCATTCTTTAAAAGGCCGAAACTGGTTTAGCAATAACTGCATCACGGACGGAAACCAGGAACGTGGAGCAAAGTTTTAACTGCGATCTCCTCCAGGAAAGTACAAGTAAGTGGACGAATAGATTAACTGTATACATGCACATATTTGTAGCAATTACATTTAAGACTTGCGGATTAATCTGTAGAAAAGATCAATTTCTTATACTCAGTCTACTTTTGGAGTCCCTGTAATGATTATTTCTGGGTTTGGAGGGTTTCCCAGAATAAAAAATGTCAGTGAGCGTTAGCCAAAACAAAAATTCATTCACTTTTTACAGTTGGTCTTCAAAAGCCGTATATCCCGGACCGGTCTTAGTTAAAATAGTTGTAACCGTTCGAATTTAATTTGCAAACATTTCACTAAACTGTGGCTCGTGAAGTCTGTTTTAGATATTGATACCAAAGTTGTATTATAAAATATCGATGAACACACAGGAATGAACCAAACAAAATAACAATTGGAGATCTAGAATTACTCTGAGAACGATTCCTAATACTAAAAATAAATAAACAAACAAACAGCAACGTAAACCCCGATAAGGCGTATCAACAGACAGATAATAATGACATCTTGTTAATATCAATTTTATAAATTTTATTTATTATTTATTTTATTAATGTGATATTTACAATGAGGGTAGCCCCATCAGTTCACACTGCTTTCCATCGGGGCACAGATATGTTAACGTTGTGTATCTCCAAAAGTTAAGAGGTATGTAACAACTATTAGTTCATTCAGGACCACTTGCGGGTTCACACTCTCTGCGAAAAGTAGGACAAAACCGCCACCTTGTTGCACATCTTGGCATAAGTTGTATAGTCCGCTCGTGGAAAATCAGCATGAGATCTTTCAAACCTCACTCGACTTCCCGCTGTGGAGTGACAATTTGGCACTAACACGCCACGGCTGGTGAGACAAACTCTACCTTGCTTCATACCTGAATGTATTCCGCTTAGCGAGAATTTCGCGGAAACGCAAGGTAACATAAGACATCGCGAGATATCGCCATATATTATACGTAATCAAAGTGGTCATTAGTGGGTTGTAGGAGCTTTAAAAACATTTCGAAAGTACTTTGACCCGAAACTTTGATTTGACGTGTTTCATTTTATTCGTATGTGTTAATTTCAAATGCGAAAACTTTCTGCGTTTGAAGTTGTTCATTTTCGTAAAAAAAAACAAAATGGTGAAAATTAGAATTGCATTGTGTCAGTGTTCAATAAAAGTTTTGTCGCGGGCATTTTTACAGGCACATTGAAAAACTATTAGAGACATTGAACAAAAGACACGAGAAACATAGTGCAGAATGAAAGTAGAAATGACATTTCTTAAAAAACAACTAAAGCGCCTCTTAGTAATTTAATACCTGCGTAAACGCTTTAGTAGTCATATCAAACAACAAACATTTATTATCTTGTGCACATATTGATATAAATTACGTATCGCATGTACTAAATTGATTGCAATTATTCCGGACAACCTAAGAAATGCCATAGTTCTTTATTCCGGTTGTGTTCGTCCGCTCATTACTTTTACGTCAATGAGAGTTTAATCTTGAAAGTTGTTTTGGGTAATTCAAATCAAAGTATCAAAGTGCTCGCAAAAAAATAAAGATCCTCTTTTGGTCTCGTTTAGTTAAAAATATATACGAAATGAGTTTTAACGCAAACCACCTTCATTAAAACGTATCCTCAAGTGATTGCCTTTCAACATTACACCATTCTTTTGAAAATGATCGTAACTTAAAATACAAAATAAATTACACATCACTGGTTTAATATTTTCAGGACGTAAATTATTTTTCCTATTAGTTGAAAAAAGCCCGAAAAATACCGTTTTTCATGCAGCCACATTTTAGCTGCTGCTTTTCATGATCATAAACTTTAATTACGTGAGCTAAGCCCTTTTAACTGTTTTGATAATAACGTAGCCATGGATTTCTTACTCTGGTACCTGCATCTACTCTGGGTCCCAGAAATGAGATTCTCAGTCTGTGACAACACGGCTCTTTGCAGCGCCCTCTACTGCTCAACACATGTGACACTTAAATATATATGAACTTCGTTTTTACTAAAATATGCGACATAAAACGGGAAAACTTTTCAGATAACGAAAAAGAAGTGCTTTATTTATCCTGACACGAAAAAGTAAATTGACAGGTGAAAGTACTCACGAAATGTTGTACTACTCAGGGCCCACGGAATATAGCTTCATGAGCGATGTTTGTGCGTCTACGAAACTCTAACCGTCATCTCTCAGAAAGTTTAATTTTCTCGCCTTGAGGGGAACTGTGAGCTCAGCAAACGTTCTTTTGAGTTAACTGAGCTCATTTTAAACCGTCGACTGACTCTACACGTATTCCTTAAATATCATGGTTGACTTGCTTCTGAGCATGCGACCGTTGTTGATCTGTTCCTTTCACATGGTTTCTACAGTCCACATTTTTTCAATTTCTTCTGCTACGCCCCCATCCTTTAACCCAAACTTAAACATGATAATAACATATTACACGTGCTTTAACAATCCTATTTGATGTTTTGTCTTATTACATGTACGTCTTCATCTAGTTTTATGTATGTACTGCTGGGGGCAGATTGTCCCTCATCTTCATGATCAATATATGTCAAGAATAATATATAAAAGATACGAGCGTCGCCAGCTCGTTACCAGAGATGAAAAGAATACCGAGGTAGGCGATATAAGATCATTTATTATGACAATAGAGAATCCTACATTAGTCTCAGGTTTATGACATGGGCAAAACCTCTGGGAATTTCGTCAACATTCCAAGAGGTTTCGCCCATGTCATGAACCTGAGACGATTGTAGGATTTGTTTTCTCACATGAACAGTAAAAACAATGATCTTTTTGCCGAAAGACTCAACGTGCTAAAGCTTTCAACCACATGACGAAATTTTATAAAAACACAATTGCGCAATATGAAGTAAACCCAGTTACTTTTTGTTAGTAGTTTTATTCTAAAATTAACAACTGTAAATTGCATACAGCTTTCGTAACAAATCTAATAATAAATAGTCTTTGAAGTTGTAAATGTTTATAAATAACTCAGTGAGCACTAAATTGACATTGAGCATAACTAGGCAGCATCAACGCAATTCTTGAGTTGCGGTTAGTCTCCGTTTGAATTAACGTGGGTATGAAATTCCCCGCCGAAGACATGTCCTTCCGATTGGGAGTACGTACAGTTGCGACACTCGATTTGTCTTTCATAACCTTGTCACCTTCACGGAATTATGGAATGTTTGGTTGGCGCGCGTTTAGTTGTTGGTGTTAGTGTTTTGCAAACCATAAAATGTAAGGCGTATAGATTTCTACTTTGCACTATTTTGTGATTCGCTCATGTAATATCAAACAATTACTTATTCGGTGTTATTGTCCAGTAATGTCGTAACCCATTCCAGGTCATATGAGAAAATACAATTACAAGTAATAGATAGAGAATACAAAAGAAGTTAACTGAAAAAAGATGATTTCTGGTAAGCTGTACAATAAAAGCGCCTGCCATATGGAAGTACAAGAAAATGCCAAAATGGGGGATGGTAGGGGGTGGGAAAAATGGATGAGTTTTAGGACGCGCTTCAATGTGGTCGTCACAAAAAAGATGAACTGAAACACGAGATTAGATAACAAAGAGAATACCTAAAGACACGTGTCAATCATCAGCCTATGAAAGCCAAGGGCTGACCAAAGTTTAAAAGAGGAAAAAAGGAAGGGGGATTGGGGAAACATGTTCACGTGTTTTCTTAACGTCAGATATCATGGGATTTCACTGTTTTCCTTAATCATAAAATATGACTGTATTCCACTTAGATTTCCTTCGGGAGTGCTTCGTACTTAGCCCATACGGATGACGATTACGTATTCTCAAGAGAAAACTTGCTGGGCTGTAACATACTGAAACTTCACAAACGAGAAGCAACGCAACGAAACATTCGCTAATCTAAAAATGCTACTACATAGCATGCACTAACAGTTGAAATGAGTTGACTCCATAAGCACGTTTTTTGGTGAATGAAGGGAAATCAACATCGGTCAACACACGTGATGTTCATTTCCCTATGTATCGAATTGACGAGCATACCAGCGGGATGAAACACTTATTTTGTAATTAAAGTTCTAATTGAATAAGTTAATAAGCGGGTTTAAGTTTGTTAATGTCGGGAAAGGGCGTAAAGCGTCTATAAACACCAATACTTAAAAAATATTTTGTACTTGTAAAATTGGTTGCAAATTGTTACTCAAGCAAATTAGACGTGATAACAATGGTCACTTTCTCATGGTCAGAATAACGAAATGCCAGGTCTTTGCAAGTCTAGATATCATCTTCAGCGTTAATATAAGTAGAGACCAGTTTCGTAGCCGTAAATGGTATGGTTCAAAATGAAAGCTCGCTTTTTGAACTCTCAAAAGCGGGCTTATAGCCGCTTAAAGCGTAAATCAGCAAAATGGTTTTCATCCATCTTATGTTAATTTTATTGATTTAAACACTTCCGGTGCTGTAATGTTAAAACAAATCGATGACAATGTATTATATTAGCAACATGAGTAACGGATAGAGAACCAATAGCGAGTGGAAATACACATTCACTACATGAGTACAAGGGCATATCAAAGTTTAATTGGGTTTTACATCACATGTGTGGTGACAGTTTTTAATCAACGTGAAATCAAGTACAAAAGGAAATGAGTGGACATGATAGCAAATCGTAATTAGATTTCAACTGATGACGATGGAATAGGAAATTGTTGTAAAATATTTGTTCGTTTGTTGGTTTACGTTTGTGAGAACGAAGCGGACCGTACATATATGCTAATAGGCCCTAACACTAAATCTTTCAATTCTCTTTTTATTTGCATTCTTTTGTATTCATAGTGAATAGCTCTCAGTGCAACATTCAACGACTCATTTGCCCTCTAGTTCATTATACGACAGCAGATATGTAAAATAATTGATGCGTATAGTATTAAATGCAAAAGGTTAAAATAAAGAAACAAGCAATTGCGCGCTTACAATCTTGGTAGATTTCTGAATAGAATTTGACTGAATGTGATTTTTTAACAAATAAATCCCAGTTTCAACGTATCTCTATAGAGAGACATAATTGGCCACAATGAAGCATTTGCGAGGCTAGTGTGTTTTGAAGGTTCCGCCTCACGAGCAAGCTCAGTTTGCCCAACAATCATTCATTCCCTCGCCGACAGGGGTCACGCAATCGGTTTCGCGTAATCTAAAATACACTTCCTGTGTATGGATACAGTGTTATTCGGAAAGTTACCGAACTGACTAAACTGTTGTTGTTCATTGTCACATTTTCAAATGGCTGTAAAGAAAACATAAAACACATTTGTCATTTATGTAGTGTTGACAATCTGACAAGATGCATCGCGTAGCATCTTCAACTCATTGCGTCCAAGTAGACGAAACAAAACCTTGCAATTGAGGTTTTCGACGAAAAAGTGAAAAACATCAGCACCGGGAATCTTCGCGGTCGAAGCAAAATCGTTTCAGCAGGTGCAGGGTAAGCTCCGATCTCACTTCAAAAATTGCAGAGTAAATTAAACGTATTTATCAGGTAAAGTTAACCGCGAAGGTGATAATTGTCGAATTCTAATATGCATATAATAACAAAAGCGATTGTATTTTCTCACTTGACCTGGAATGTGTTACGGACACGACTGGTTAATAACACCGAGTACGTAATTTTTTGATATTACATGGGAAAATCACAAAGAAGCGCAAAGTAGAAATCCATACGCCTTAAATTCTATCGTCTGCAAAACACTAAAACGTCAACCAAACGTGCGCCCACAAACAATGCCGGAAGGTGACAAGGTTATTATTGACTAATCGGGTGTCGCAGCTGGACAAGCAAACAACTTTTTAAACGGACCCATCTTCGACAACGAATTCCATATCCACGTTCATTCAAACGGAGACGAGCCCCAACTCGAGGAACGCGGCGAGACTGTCTAGCAGTGCTGTCTAAAGGTCTACTCAGTGCTCACGTACGGGCGAGAAAGCCTTGCTGACTGTTATTCATCGACATTTTGTAACTTTTGATATTACTTCAAAGACTATTCATTAGATTCTTACTTGAATATTTGCCACGAAAGCTGAATACAATTTACAGTTGTTAAACTTAAAATAAAACTATTAACAAAAAGTAACCGAATTACTTTACATTGCGCAAGCGTGTTTTTACAAAGTTGCGTCATGTGGTTGAAAGTTTTAGACAAGTCGAGTTTTTCGACAAAAAGATCGTTTTTTCGGTTCATGTGAGAAAAGAAATTCTACAAACCTCGGGATTTTGAAGAAGTTTCCTAGAGGTTTTGCCCATGTCATAAACCTGAGACTCGTGTACAGGCCAAAGCTTGTTGCTCGAAAAATAAAAAAATGCCCCACCCAACGATAGTCCCGAAAATTTGACAATGGCCTTTTAATAACTGGATCAACTATTTGATCGTACTGAACGTAGACAACAACAAGACGCATAGATTCAACACTATTCATGCCGGATCTGATGGTTTGTCATTTGTTGTTGTTCAGTACTTGGTCAGTTAAACACAGTTAGGGTATCCATAAAATGGAGAATACCTTTTATACAACAAGACCAATCCAAATGATGACAGGACAGTAATCTCCATCTTCTCCCCTCAAAGCCATACGACTAGATTTAAAAGCGAAGGAAACCTTTTTTCATGTCATTTTTAGCAAAAATAAGGTTCTTTGGTTATCCCAGACATATTTTGCACTTAATTACACCTTTTCGAAATTTGATTAATTACTCGTGCTCTACTCCGGAAGTGACGTTTTGGGAGGCAAGAATTTCGCGTCAATTTCTTTTCATATAGAGAGCTGTGAGAGCTGTCGAGACAGTCATTGTTCTACCTCGGTTGTAGTAAGTTCGGTCTCGTTTGCTTTTGTTTACAAAGTCAGACAACATGCCACACTGTTGCTGCGTACCGGGATGTACTCATTATCGTCTCACGCGCGCTTTGGGAATACCAGGCTTTGCATTGCTTTCCAAAGATGACACACTTCGCCGAACTTGGCTTGCTCGTGTGAATAACGCAGCGTTACCCGTCAACGCAACGTTCAACGCAGTGGAGGGTTACCGAGTGTGTGGCAAGCATTT
The DNA here is from genome assembly GCA_002633005.1 of Phoronis australis. Classification (NCBI taxonomy): domain Eukaryota; kingdom Metazoa; phylum Phoronida; family Phoronidae; genus Phoronis; species Phoronis australis. Next base: position 271,337 of record NMRA01000326.1, read on the forward strand.
TCTGCCGTCAGATTACGAGAGGGATATGTACGCTGAATTGATAAAGGTCCCTGCGAAACAACGCCTGAAGAAGGGTGCGATACCGTAGCTGTTGATTACCGGCAGTGCTCCGTCGCCACCCCCGCGAAGTACGTTTTTGAAGCGAGAAGGCTCGCCATCTATGGCCACTACAGTGACTGGAGGCACTTCATCTACTGTCACCCGTGCCTCCTAAGGTACTGAGCGTGCAATTCTGGGAACTAGCATTGATTCGCCCTGTGCTGTTGTTTCTAACACAGAGCCTGTGAGCAGCCCTGCAGCGATGTTGAGTTGTGGGAGTGAATACAGGCCCAGTTCGACACCAGTGAAGAGGACAGTTCGTCGTCCAACGAACAGATTCGTGAGCCAAACTTTATTGTGGTCTTGTCTAAAGTATTGGAGCTATTTAGAAAGTGCCAAGTGTTTGGCGAGGGAGTAACACTGCGGGATGTAAGCATTTTGGGTGCTCAGGTCACCATCCAGTGGGAGTGTGTTGCTGGACACTGGGGCAAGTGGGACAGTTATGCCTGTGCATACTCTGCCTCATTATACTCGGGCTCAAACATACAAAGTATACCCACCCACTGACTGTCCGTGAAAAAATTCCTCGTCACCACTGCTGTATGAACAATGTCTCCGTTACTCACATCACTACTGTCAATGTGATATAGGTCGCCGATTCCAGTCATTTTCAGATTAATACAAACTAAAGAATCCCTAAATCCAACGTATTTGGGTTCTCTAACAAGCTAGTTTGTCGTAGAAAACTCGTCCATGGGAAGTGTTGACGACAATTTCAGAAAAACAGCCTGAAAACAAATATAGTACTGATCCTCACACTAAACTCAACGCAGAGCCAAATTGGCGCGAAATTCTTGCCTTCCAAAACGTCATTTCCGGAGTAGAGGACGAGTAATTAATTAAATTACGAAAAATTACAATTTAGTGTAAAATATGTCTTGGGTAACCAATGAACCTTATTTTTGCTAAAAACGACATGAAAAAGGGTTGCCTTCGCCTTTAACACCCTTGTAGTCTTTCTTCGAATACCACGTGACTTCCTCATGTCAAAAAGTAGCCGTTGTGCATTCCAGCACTCAAGAAAATCACTCATTGCCAAATCTTGACAAAAAAGAGGAAACCCCCCAAATAACAGGAAACGTGAGAAAAGGTAGAAAAACTGTTGGAAGGCCAGTGTGACAAAATAAGAAAACCACTTGATATGATACAACGGGGGCGTAATTTAAATGGTACAGCCGTAACAGCACAAGAGGACAACGCGTCACTTGTGAAACAGCAGAAACGCGTCACAAATATTAAATGGAATCGAACAGTAATGTGTAGGTTAAACTTTGCGAAATATCCGCTTGCGAAATCAGTTTTATGGATTTCTGTTTAACGTAATATCCGAAGGTCTCTTTCACGGACTCATTGACAAACACTTAACCTACCTCATTTTGTAATTATGTGCCTGAACGATAACTTGTTTGCTTAAGTTGTGTGCACAAACTAAAAGCGCCATTTTAAGTTTTGTAAGAAATTTAATGACTATTGCAAAATATTTGATTGCAAGTGAGCAATACAACGGATTCCCTGAAGCACTTTAATGCAAACCTGCTGTAAACTACCATCGGCCAAATAGGTGAACAGTACACAGTTAAAATTACGTGAGTAAGTACATTCTTGCTAGAGGCGTAAAGTAATTATTTGCCGCGTACAGTAATTATTTGTGATGTAAAGTAATTATTCGAGACGTAAAGTAATTGTTTACCGCGCAATATACGCGGCGTAAAGTAGTTTTTTTTGCGGTTTAAAATAATTAGTTGTGACGTTTAGTAATTATTTATTGCTTAAAGTAATGAATTGTGGCGTAAAGTAAGTTTTAGCACCACAGATAATTACCTCACACCGTAATGTAATAATTACTTAACGCCGTAAAGTAATTCTTAACTCATCCAAAAACTCGCTCAAGTCTGCTTTACAATCGACGCATCCGCTCTACATTGAGGGAGCACATTTTTCACTTGGGTTTGTCTACCAGAATACATGCCAATGTCAAAAAAGGTGTGCAAAAAGGAAGTGTTTGAGTCATTTCACATCACAAGCCCTACATATGAGCATAGAAACTATATTCCTTCGTGTATTTTTGACCTTTTTACTCTTACTGAAAAGCAAAATAGACTAAGAAAAACGGAGCAAAAATACAAAATAGGCACTTTTCACCTCAAAATCACCACTTTGCTGTCGATGCACGACTAAAGTCAATAATACATTCTGAAAGCAAATTTCCTACCGACTGCAAAATAGGGTCCAAAAGTACTGTCAATCAACTAGTTTTTTTGCAGATCTGCCTTGTTCGAGGGCTATCTGAAATCGTAGTCAATTTTGTTTTCGCTACCCAACAATGCACAAGTGCCACAGGATGCTGCCATCTTGAAGAAGAATGAAGCTACAGCCCCCCAAGTGGTCGTTTTTCATTCGCATTATGTTCACAAATACAAACGAACCACATCCACTGAGAATTCATGCAGTGTCTACCAAATAAGGCCCCCAAGCCAGGACCACCCCAAGATTTTAACATTTTGGGAACGCAAATTGGCCGCGTCAGCAGTCTTAATTGTTCAGGGTCACCTGGCTATCGAAAACAAAAACATGGCAAAGGCAGAGGGCATCCATAATGGTACAAATTGTGACACATTTTTATCTGTATGATGATTGGCCGAGTTTAGAAATACTTTGGGGCCTAAAGTAATTAATACTTTATGCCGTCAACAATTACTTTACGCCGCAAATAATTGTTTTAGGTCACTCTACGCTGCCAATAATTACTTTACACAGCAAACATTTACTTTACGCCTTAAAAAGTTACTTTACGCCGCAAATAATTACTTTACACCGCATATATTTACTTTACGGCGTAAAAAGTTACTTTACGTTCCAAATACTTACTTTACACATGTAATAAGAGTCAACTTAGGCACGTAATTTAACGGCGTATGGTTAACTCATTTTTACCGGGCCAACAGACATACACGTGACTAATGTGTGTCGGTAGCTCGCCGTATCAAACGTTGTAGGTCAAACAATGTCGAAAGGAGTCAAGACATCTGGCGGCGTCTGGGCGACCAACGTGTTCAACAGTGGGCAACATGACAACACGCTGTACCGTCAACATGTGGAAGCAAAACAAGATATCACGGCGGATATTGATCAGCCAAACACAGGGCTGTCTATTGTTAAAGACGGAATACAAAAGTACGCAGAAGACAGTTCGCTACACGGTGTGCAGTATTTTGGGGGAGCAAAATATAACCCAGTACGAAGGTATGTCAACCTACCGACCGGAAGTTGAAGGCATAATAAATTTAGCATGCCATCACATGATGGCTGATGACCGGATGTGCGCAATAAAGTAGTCACTTTTGAAACAGGGAGGCCTCGACGGAAGTCCACACAACTATTATTTGTTATTACAAACTGTAGGACATTTAATTTCAGAGTACTTACACATCTGAAACCCGTTTTTCAAAAGGTAGCATGTCTGCTAGTAGCCCACGGTTGTAACTTCGATTTTGATTTGTACACAGATCGTTAACATGGCTTGGTCGAGAAGGCGGGCGTTGAGACTGGATACATTTGCTTTGTTAAGACGGACACGTACATGTACACTAAAGCGCAAGTTACCCCCGTTACAACGTGCGCCAGTTTAAGTGACTAGCAGACTAGCTTATACATGTAGATAAAATTTAAACTACACCGAGGTTGCTCAACATTTTGCGCAATCTACCTACCTCACTTCAAGGGCATATGTGGATAGCAAACTGAGAGATAATTGTTTATATCTAGTTTCTTGCAAACCAAGCAAGGTATCGCAAAATCACACAGCTGAAAATGTGCGTTTCGCGAGTATACCTGAAGCTCAGTCTATCCCAACATTAAACCTAGACGCAAGATTTAAATGAGTATTTTTGTCTTGTGCTCCATACAACAATTTACAAGCGCATTTTTTCGTGCCATTTCAGACAAGTACGTAGTGTTTCAACACTTTCCTGGTCTTGTTAATGGGATAATTCCTTGTACAAGTTATCTCTATTCTGTACAGCATGCCAAGCAATTATGTGGCAGAAGCGTTACTCAGTTAACGCGGAGTGGAAATGAATGACACTATTTCTGGCCTAAACTACTAAAACTGCTACGACGAGCAAAATTAAAGTTTTGCCATTTGGTAAAATACTGACGGCATTTTAAATACAATTTAACACTGATTAAAGTTTAGTTAAGCCATTTCCAAAACACAAGGAAAATTCTTCACGTGACCTTTTACTACGTCACATGCAGACAATGTTTCAGCTGGTAAAGGGTTACTATAACAATGGTTCTTCGCTAGAAGACGGCGATCCCTCTGAATGCCGTCAATCGGGTCTGTGTTTTTTTGTTATTAGAACCTTTCAAAAAGTAGATGTTTCATCCACATACGGTGAATAATCATCCAAAACGTTCTCACTCCCGCTGTCAGATTCTTTCTAACACTGAGAAAATAATGAAGTATTGGCGGAATAAATCTCTTTTATTCCATCCTCTTGTTTACGTTACAAAACTACGTTTGAAAATCTATCTGATCAATATACCGCCGGATTATTTATGATATAGTTTCACTCACCAGTTTAAGTTATTGTTAACGATCACTAGTGAAGAGTGTGCAAGTAGGACTTGAAGTCTTTTAAGACTTAGAAGTCGTTATCCACAAGACGATCCCCATATGTAAGGATGATGTATAGCATTGTAGTAAAACTGCATATTTCAGATTAATATGGTTCCTGATGTTTGTTGGAAGTTTCACATTCCTCGTTATCAATGTAAGTGACGCTTATCAAACTCTAATGAGGAAACCCGTGCAGACAAAGCTAAGTGTCGAATACACGAAAACTGCCAGATTTCCGACAGTTACCCTCTGCAACTTCAACAAATTCCGCGGCATCTATGTATGGACACAACCTGCCTTGATGGAAATTCTGCGCTACCTTTATCCGTTATCGGAAGAGGATCGAAAGTTGCAGCTTAACTGGGAGGACCCTAAATATGCTCCTTTCATAAACGGTTCGACCTATTTGGATTTCGCCAAAATAGCCGGCCACCAGCTTCGTGATTCAATTTACTTTGCTAGGTTCAAAGGCATGAATCTTGACATTCAGAAGGAATTCAAGCAGGTCGTCACGGATTTTGGGCTTTGTTTTCAATTCAATTCGAACGGCACGTGGAACACATCCCGGAGCGGCACTAACAATGGTCTGTGGATTCAAATGAATGCTGAGCATTATATGTACTTTTATGGAGACTCTAACTCGGCCGGGTTTAAGGTGAGTAATGGCAGATTAGTTACGGTCTTACACACACCTAGTTTGGTGAAGGTGAAATTACAAACTGTAGTGCGGAATCGAGTATGTGGCAATGGACCTTTCCCTTAAACTACTCACCATGTTTGTGTTTATGTGCGCGCGTGCGCGTGTGTTCGCGTGCGTGTGACTGTGTATGTGCCAACAATACCCGGTTTTAAAGATTACGGAAATAACCGAATCTTAGGGAGCGCCACAATGTAGTCACGTGATCAAGGGAGAATGTCACCAAAAACAACGTATTTTGTTTCAATTTAGATCGAGTAGGTCCACTCGATAATAGCAAGTTTGGTTCTTTTACCTGACACCAGACGGCAGACGAGGTGCTGAAAATAGCGAATGACGTCACAAGTTCTACCAGAGTCTGTTCAGCAGTTCACAACAGGCTTACCCTGGGGTCAGCTTATCGCTTTACTTCATCACTTTACACCAATAAGTCATCAAAATTGGATGCCAAATCTTTACAAAAAATTCAGTTTTTAAACAAACGAGTTTTTTATTTCGTTGTTACTGATTTATAGAAAGTTTGAACGTACCGTAGCATACGAAGTCAGGCGTGGGAAGTTTGGATCTGTTCGGTGATAAATTAGAATTATTCTTCAGTGAAATACAGGTAGGAGAGCATAGCCGTGTGTCCTAATTTTACACTTGCCACTTGTTCCAGTTCTAAACACAAAAAACGCTTGTTGTAACCCACTGGCTCGGAACCTGATTGAGCACGTCATCGGCAGCCAGAGTGGAGACATCACGAACATAGACCAGCGGGGTTAGTCGGCTACCAAAATTGAAAATTGAACTTCCAGTCACTAAAATACTACACTAGTGAACCAAAGAAATTACGCGCACGTGAATACAAAAAAACGCCGCAAAATTGCAAATCTACTTACTCGTCGGGGGCCGCGAAGCCAGGTTCCCCTTCCAAAGAACCGTGTAGGACAAAGTTGTACAATGACAATGATTCGAATAATGTATACACACACACACACACACACACACACACACACACACACACACACACACACACATAATTAAATAAAGATTCCCTAACGTCTGACCATAGAATATAAAATCGAGTTATTGTTTCACAACAGCTTTCTGTCAGCAAACACTTAATTTGTATGCGCTCACACGACATTGGATGCTCGGCCAAATAATATTGTCAAAGTTATTCCATCTGAAGCCGGTAACGCAGTATGATTTACATGTTTTTATTGTTGGTTTCTCAAAACATTTACACCCACCAACACTCCAAAGGCATTGCAAATTGTATGCACTGAGACAGTCTTTCGAGACACTTTGTTTCAGTTTTACTAAACATTGATTAGGGTGAGAATAACTCATTTTAAATCAAAACAATGCCGGACACAGACACGGAGATATTTCACGGCCTCATACTTGGTATGAACGGCGTGCCTTTTATTCTTTACTTCCTCGAACTGACTACTTCCGAAGCATTTCGGCTTCGCGACACACACTCAGCTGAAGAATCACGGACTCCGCCGCGTCGTGTACATGTACTCACCTTCCTGACAGGTTAACGTGACACCTCTCCGCGAGGTGAGATCGACCGCATGCAGTGCGAGGTGATGTGGATATAGACCGATTAAGACGGTAACAAAAATGAAATTAATCGGGTGGCATTCTCCTTCAATTCGCTATTTTTCATGTCACATAAAAGAGATAATTTGGTCTGTTTAGATAAGCAACCCAACTCAAATTTTGTGTATGTTTACCTTGTACTCTGGATAGAAGACGAGCTTCAAAACACCTCATCGAACAATATTTTACATCTGCATTAATGTTTCTAGTAAATGCTAATTTCATGGTTATAACTTCTGACAGATCGCAGTATACACAGTAGGTAGCAGTTATCACTCACGGCCAATATTGCATCAGATGACCAGGTTATGTGTAGAAACCTATGAAAGCATTAAATTTCACTTGCGGTGACCGGCAGCCCATGTTACACCTATGCTGAACAATATTGGCCGTCCGTTTCTCGAATAGTCGACAGGAAGAAACGTAGAGTGCGTTTGTCATTTAGTTTTTGGTGCTGACGGTCATTTCCAAGGACTGCTTCCCCACAAATTGTCTTTTTAAGACTTTGCAACTCATAATTACACCGCCATTAGAAGTACACTCCGAAATGATTCTCATATTTGCTTTTGTAACAGTGTGTTCTTGACACTTTGAAGGTGGCTTTGCACAACTTCGACGAAGAACCACTTGTCAACGAACTGGGTTTCGCCATCAGTCCTGGACAAGAATCATTTGTTTCAGCACAGATAAAAGAGGTTTGTGAAGCCTACGAAAAATGAGCGCAAATTCAAACCTTTCCTTCGAAATGTTTCGAGTTTCGTTGTGTTCACTGCCCGTTATTATTTACGGCGGCATGCTGCGACGAGTTAAAGTAAATTCACAGTGTCAACGGTAATAAAGTAAGCATTTCATTACCCGACTCACTAATTGCTAAACAATAGGGCTAGTCACTTCAGTCTCCAGCAGCCGATTTCATAAAGGCAGTTTAACAAAACCAGGTTTAAGATTTAAACCTGGTCTTTCTAAACCTGGTCTAATTTTAGACCTAACTTGCATTTCACCAACATGGTTTAAAAGTTTGAAAATCTGGTTTTCTTAGACCATATACCTGGTTTAGTAAAACCAGGTTTAAAGTATCCAAGCCACCCTACTGTGTTGATCCGGATTAACACATCAAAGAAACTATAGAAGTACTTCAATGAAACCTTGATCACGTGGGTACACCATGGCACACAGCAGTAGAATCAGTGCAGAAATTTGCGAGAAAGAGCTAAAAGCTTTTCTCACGAGGATAAATGTTCCCTTCGATAACTGATCAGAGAAAAAGCCAATGTCATAGTCGAGAACAAGAAAATTTGCCAAAGAGGGGGGGCACAGGGGCGGATCCAGGATTTTTAGTTTTGGGGGGCCAGGACAGACTATTAACCAAGATTTTACCCGTCAGACATTCGCACCCCCGAACTGCCAAATGCAATCTGGGATAATTTTAGGGGGCATGGCCCCCAACTAAATCCGCCACTCGGGCAGGACCCCAACCCGGCAACCTTAAATCCGGGACCAATTGTGATGGAACTCGGTCAGAATAATCCTTAGATGCCTTTTTAGTCATACGCGTAGCGCTTGCGACGATGACACTGTGCTCGAACCGTCATATTCTGAGGAATCCAAAGGATACTCTTCAGTACGTAATGGTCTAAATGTACGTATACTTGGGCGGATCCACGGGGTCCCGTCCCCCTTTTTCCTTTTTAGTGATATCATATATGTAATTTTCAAATTGTTGACGCAGACCCTCTTTTTAAAAATCCTTGATCCGACCCCTCCCCTTTAAAAATTCTTGGTCTCCCCTGTTACGTTTGATCGTGTGTCGTCCTAAAACTGAACATTGGAAATAGTCCGTTCCCCCTCTAAAACTGCGTCATAAATGCAAACCACAGCATCATCCAGTTGCACCAAAATCGCACACGTCTGCCATATTTAACAGTATTAAACCTGAGTCTGATCAAGTCAAAAGTTAAACCTGGTTTAAGACCTTAATACAGGTCTGAGTAATATATACCTCGTTGGTGCAATGAAAACTGACTTAGACCAGGTTTAAACTGGGGTTAAACCAGGTTTTACTATACCACTGCTCTAGAAGTTAAACTACCTTTATGAAATGCAGATTATCTTTAAACCATGTCTAACTCCAGTTTAAACCAATTTAACTTAAACCACCTTTATGAAATCGGCTGCAGAAATCCAACCATTTACCTGTTATTTGTGATTCGAGCTCAAATGCTCCCAAAATCTGTTTTTTCCGGCACACAGATATTCCAGATTTCGACTAAAACCAACGAAAGTTTACCCTTTATTTCGGTTTTTGGTAAAGCTTACAAGCTCACTTTGTCATACAGCTAGTGCCCACGACAGCTGTTAACTTTGCCATTGCTTTTGTATCACAAATCACACTATTCGCTTTGAAAGCACCCGTGTTCCTCGTAAAATCGGGATCCTCAATGGTTGGCTAGTGAAAACACTTTAAGTGGATATAATAATTCTGCGTTCCATCAAACTGGTTTCTACTTGTTCCTTACTCAGATGAAAAGTGATTTATTTATTTTTCAAAGAACTGACAGTTCGCAGTCAGAGGTACTATAGAATAGTACGCACGAGAATCGCATCTTACACGCGAACCACATAAGAACATGTGAATCATGCATTTGAACCCATAAAACATGCATACGAACCCAAAAATAACGTATAACAGGAGCAAAAATCATGCCCGCGAACCACAAAAATCATAGATATGAACACAAAATCATACATATCAAACATTAAACAAGTGGTTCATGCGTACATGTATGATTCTACGGTACCTCTGTCACTGCTCGAGACCGTGCTCAGCAAATAAAATGACGCAACGTGACACGTCAAATAGTCTCCGACATTATGACGAACAGTTAGTTCTTCCACTCCCAGAAAGCATACATATTTTGATCATGGAAGAACTTGAGGTTATTGTTATATCGGTAAGCTGTCTGTAACTTTTTCAAAAGCGCGCCAGTTCCAAGATCATAATAAGCCAGCCGCACTTCCCTAGATTAAGTTATATTATTAGAATTTTAAGATAAGCTCTATTAATATGAACAATCTAAGACAAGAAATGTTAAGTAAATTGCCGTCATAAGTCACACCTCATGTCTGCCCTTGGGTTTGCCTATTGTTTAGTATGACGTCACTGCGAAATTTTATGTCGCGCTCTATTAATCGCCAAAACAACAAAAGCTCAACATTTGTCAAATCATACAATGTCTTGTTTGAAATAAGATTGTGCAAATGTTAGTCAATGTCTAAAAATAACGTCTATTTCACGTTTTTTTTTTGCCAGCTGTGACAAACTATTTCCAAAACAATTTTTTTGGATTAAAAGTTTAACTCCTAGAACGAGGTTTAGCAGCAGCTCACTGTCGGCGTTATTGCCGGGACATCTTGACACACGTGACAGCTTACCAGATCCTACTGAGGTAGGGTAACTTGTTCAAAGATAACTTGCCCCAGCTCAAGTCGCAGCGTGGACGCAGACATGCAGACAAGGCGGAAGTCATTTTTACAACTTGACCAATTTGATTACCGTAAGAGGCCAGAATCGAAAGACGTTTTGAGAGAAAGCATGGGGTTACTGACATTTTTTAACGGCGTTGGTTTACGACGTATATAAAATCAATTGAATGACGTAAGAACTATATTGTCTCAGTAATCAGTACTGAAACAAAGATAACGAAAACATACTTAACAAGACTAAACACACACTAAAGGTTAGACGTCACAATAATAAGTGATCGGAATTAGCAATCATTTGTTGAAAAATCAACACATGAAAACTTTAAGGTTATATAGTACTCTAGAAACATGCTTAAAGTTGCCTAACTTTAAAAAGCGATATCTCAGAAATGCCAGGCTTTAGCAACAGTTCTCCAAAACATTCCCAGAAATTGTTTTTAAAAATGTTCCACTTTTACAAGAAGGGTCTATCAAAATAAGACTCGTATGATTTTACGGAAATATTAAAGTTCTATGAAACGAAAATGAAACGATAATTTTCAAAACTGTAGCAGCTCTCTTGTCTACATCAATGAAATTTGGCCTTTGTTACTGATGAAGTTGTTGAAAGTGCCAATACCTTTTTCCTTAAATGTTACTAGAAAGACATGGTCACGTGTCCCAATTAATGACCTATTACCATTAAGTCAAAAACAAATTCTAAATTCACTCTACTTTCAGGAACATACTACTTTATTGAGTTTAAATGCAGAGACTTTTCGTTGAAGTTGATCAGGATTACACAATGTCTACACTGTGGTTATGTATAATATAGTGAATTTCAACAATTCTTGACGCTGTGTGTGTCTATATGATGGCGTTAAGATATATACTAACGTAGACATTATAATATGGAATCACTAACAATTTCAGATCAAGTCTCTACCTCCGCCGTATGAGGGCGGTAAATGCAAAAACACCACCAAGGAAAACTTCGTAAATCATCTGGCGTATTATGAAACCTATAGCATGACTGGGTGTAGAAGAGAATGTCGTACCAACTACACAGTTAAGAGATGTGGCTGTAAATACATATACGATCCAGGTAAGCCAAACCATCAAAACCCGTTTTGAGTGTATATGCTCAGATTAAACGCTGTGAGTCAACGTAGGACTTAGCTGCTGGGCAAGGCATGATACAGACACATCACTGCCGGAAGAGGCATGGTATACATGTAGATACTGGTGGGCGGGCGTGATATAGATATATTACTGTTGGTTCACGGGAGATGTCCGCAGCCGCGGAAAGCTCATAAACACGGAATACTTAAAATATGTAATACACCGAAAGGATACTTAAACGATTGTTTAACATTTCACATTAAATTTAACTCGAGCAGTATTTCTCCATAAGGGTGACCAGTGTTTGTTCGAAAACCGTGTTCTATTACCATACAGAAGAGGGTTCACTAAATTAAAGACTAAGCTAACAAGCGATTTTCAGTGATATGCTTAGAGCATGGCCAAAACAATTACAATATGTTCATTATTGAGCATTCACCAATTGAATAGATCTATAATCCTCCGCACTGTCTACTTTTTTGCAGGTCCAGCTCGTGTATGTGATGCCCCAGAAATGGGCTGTTATCGGCAGGCTGATGGTGAGTTAAGTGTATATTGAGATTTTGCACTCAGTTTTGCTATGTTGTAACGGGTTTATCGTAGATATGAAGTAATGTCTTCTTAAAAAATACGTGGCTGTTGTATTTTAGGAGAATTTTGAATGAAGACGTTTTGTTTTTCTTTGTATCATTTTCAGGACGAAATTATGAGTAACCTTAACGAAATGTCAAAATTTGGCTAAATTCGTATCATCAATCACAAAAATGGCTGGTCGGAATTCAGAGAAACTTCCATGTATCCCGTTTTGTGCTACCGTTCATTGCGCTCCAGTAACCTGGTAGGTCCACGGCAAAACAGTTCAGAAATATCGGACGACAAAAGACTTTGTTACTTGGCACCATGACCACTGGAGAGCAAACTGAGTGACAAAAAAGGTTGCCAATTTGCTCGATTTACTTAAATGTCTCTCTTTATTTTATGTGTATAACGACACTTCTAAATTTACATGTTTTATTCAACCGGTGCCGTGATCTGAGCACACGATGACATAGCGCAGTTGGAGCATTAGACTTGTGTACTGCGCAACTGTTTTGCTATGCTGTTAAGCATTGACTCATTGTGTCACCAAGCGGTTGCAGTGTTTCGAGGTGGACAACCTTTCCCAGCAACCAACAATTTCCTGGCCCAAAGCGTTAATAATGCTCGTCAATTTAACGGCTATCTGATGCTGCACGCGTGATTAAAGAGCAAAGCAACATTTTAAAGTTCTTTTTACTAAACTAATACATCTTTGGTTGTCTTAGGAAGACGTGAAGAGGAAGCAATGTGCACAGTGTAGTATTTTTGTAAATTTGTTTTTAGGCGAGTACACTCAAGACGAATCAATCGAGGATGATTGTGATTGCTTCGTTCCATGTCACGAAATACAGTATGAACACCGTCTCTCCACTTCTATGTATCCCGGCAATCACATAATATATGGTTTGCAGGCACAGTATAACGTGACGAAAGAGATCGCTAGGTAACACTAACACGTTGGACTTAACGGTCAGTTATTGCACACATACCTACACCAAACTTCTATTCGCTGAAAAACCAAAATACTGCTGTAATGCTTATGTTAACTGTCAACCGTGGTCTCCATTTTCTTTGGCACAACTCCTGAAACACGGAAACGAATTGTTAAGATTTAAAAACTGTGTACATATGAATAAAATTTAGTTTACTTTGCAAGTTAACTGATGGAAAACATTATCTGAGGATTTTGACTTGAATCGGAAACAGAATCTTAAGCAAAATTACATTTGCTGTTAAAATTAATGTCTACAAGTGGTACAATTTGATGTAGCGAAAACTTATTGGACTAATAATAATGACAACGACGACGACAACAATTTAATAATAATGGTAGTAATATTAATAATTTCAGATGGTTTTAATTTCAGGGAGAACTTTCTCGAACTTCGCATATTTTTTGAAAAGCTTAACTATGACCTTGTCGAGCAGGTACCAAGCTACGACGCCATGAACTTCTTCAGTAAGTTGTGTGTTCATCCTGTAACGTAATGTAACTTAACGTAACGTAACGTAACGTAGCGCAACACGACGTAACGTAACGCAACGGCACAGTTTACCAGGGATTTCTGAGTGTCACACACCTGTTCGCATTTTCCAACCCTAATTAATGCATTTATTTATAATACGCTAGTCAGTACAAATTTCTGGGTGGACAGTTCCTTCGAAAACAGATTACCGTTACTGTTACCTCAGTGCAATGAAGATCACGGAGCGACCGTATGACATGCACAGGTTGTGAAAAAGCACTGCCAAGCTTCTGTTTTACATTTCAGCCGATTTAGGAGGAAATCTAGGACTGTGTATCGGAGCAAGTCTGCTCACTGCCGCGGAACTTCTAGAGCACATTGGTATCACTTTCTTTCAAGTGCTCCAAAAGTTTATAGGTCGCAAACAGACGCACCCAAAGAAGATTCAAAGAGAAGGTGTATTTTGAGCAAACCATCACTTGTTGGAATGGCATAGTGAAGGATAGAACCAAATTTGCGCCACGTTTCCCTGCCCAAATAAAACATCGCAAGCTTTTACTTTACGTTTTGATCTACAAATACTGAACTGTTATCGTCAAAATATGATTCAAAGCAAAAGCCTTTTTAAAAGCCTTTATGAACTCAGCGGTGATTACATTACCAGCGTGCCTTCGGACAAGACATGCTCTATCGAAATTCAAATGGTGATGGTGGATGAGTCATAGCAGAGAATGAGGGACATCTTTTGCAATATTCATATGTAAGCATGCGTGTGTCAATGAATAACGTTACGGGCGCTTGAGATTCCTTTATCACAGACATTCGCAACAACCTGAAAGCATATGCGTATGGACCCTCGGGACCCCCTCTGGACCCGCGAGTGTGACAATCGTCACTTGTATAGCAAGGAAACTGTCTGCGTGTACTGTTGAAACAGAATTTTCACTGTTAAAAAATTTCATATATCCACACTGAGTATCTCTGTCGAATTGATGCGACTGGAATAGGGCAAACAGATAATAGCATTCTTAAATCTAATGGCTTGTTTGAGTTTGACGCATGATACAACTGTCTTCAGTCCTTGCTGTCCGAATCATATACGTGTGTATGGACCAGATAAAAATTAATATGAGGAATACGTATACATGTATATGTTGACCAAATTTACATGTATGTGTGGACCAAATGTACAAGTACTGTACATGGGGACCAGATAAACATGTTTGTGTAGATTAGGTACACATGTGTGCGTAGGCCAGGTACACATGTATACGTGGACCAGATACACATGTATATATGGTACAGATGTTCCGTTATTAGTTACTCCTCGACTTCACAGCCAGTTCAGCGATTTCTCTCAATTTCATTTTGGAAATCTGAAAATAAAGAAGCAAGCGCAAATGTCTCAGTAGTCACGTTCACGGGTTCCAGATTTTCAAAAATAAGTTCCCACAGGATAACGGACATCAAACTGGTTCTAAAAGTCCCCGACCCCTTTAAGTGAATGTGCAGTAAACGGCAACACTAAATGCAATACTGGCACGATGTATGGACAGCACAGTAATCCGTTCTTAATAAGCAGTACTGTTATTTGTGCCGTCTTTTATGGAGAACAATACGGAATAAAAATAATCTGTGAAAACAGCTTGGGCATTTATCACAAATGGAGTAGCGTGTACACTATTAGTTATTCATGTCAGGAGCTATTTTAACGTAGTGGCGTGCAAAACGAACACCCACTCGAGGAAATTTCTCCATAAAGATAAATTTGTCAGGAAGACACATATCGAGTGGCAACAGTAAAAAAACGTATGAAAAGGGGAATTAAACCTAAAATATTTCTTGAATGCAGAGTGTTCCTGAACCTAAAGTTCTTTGAACCTACAGTGGCTTTTGAACCAAGACTGCTCCTTAAACTTTGAGTGTTATTTGAATCTACAGCCTTCTTGGAACCTATGTGCGTTATTTGAACCTATAGTTTTCTTTTTCGTCAAAATAAACTTATCAGCTTAATTCGGAAGAATGGAAACGTTTGAAAAAATATCTACGTTGACATTACTAGTGAGGTAGTTTGGCGTGGTCGGTACGTCTGAAGAGCAGTATTGGAAGGTGCCACTGGTCTAGCTTGGCGTGTTCGGTACGTCTGAAGAGCAGTACTGGAAGGTTCCACTGGTTTAGCTTGGCGTGGTCGGTACGTCTGAAGAGCAGTACNTTGGCGTGGTCGGTACGTCTGAAGAGCAGTACTTGAAGGTGCCACTGGTCTAGCTTGGCGTGGTCGGTACGTCTGAAGAGCAGTATTGGAAGGTGCCACTGGTCTAGCTTGGCGTGGTCGGTACGTCTGAAGAGCAGTACTAGAAGGACAACTGATCATACTTTACAGAGCCGAATCAAATTGTTGACAGTTTAAACAGTGGCAACAACAAATTCCGGGTGTATTAGAGAGTTCGGTTTAAGTAAAAAAGTGTCAAACTGTGTATGATCAAAGACGCGGGTCAGTACCAGCTTCATCCACCCTCAAGTACTTTGCTCAGAAGAAAAAGAACTAGAAAGAGTTCAATTGTAACAGTAGTGGCGTCGAAAACGTTAATTGGAGGTAAATGTACGTAAGTTTGCGAATGAATAGATGAATGCTTTTTCGTTTATTTTGCTACAGAAAGCTTTATGTGTGTTCACAAGCTTTAGATCTTGCACAGTGGATTGATATATGTTTACATTTATATGTAGTTAACATACTTGGATTCTGGTAAATTCCCAGTAGGCCTACATTGTACGTGTGAACATTTGCTAATGCTGTAACTACAGCTAGTGTTCCTTAGTCACCGACAGATGCAACTGTAGTTTCCAGTAATTGACGGCTCCAAACTTACATGTCCGACTACCACACTTTACGGAAGCCGTGAAGCAACTGTCACTGACGCAAAATAGCAAACAAACGAAAATGTCTCATTAGGCATTGGTTGTCGACAAATTACTGGGTATCGACTGTTGCAGACATTTTAAAGTACACCTGTACGGCTACTGCTTAAAACTACGACCTATTCCTGCAACTGTGAATTTTAAAACTTTAAGAGGACTAAAGTTCATACTTCGATATTATTATCGATAGTTACAAAATGAAAGCTGGTCATCGGAACTTACGTTATTTAAACAATGCACTTTGAACTCGCGAGCGTTGGCTTCTATTTTGTTTTAATCTGAAGAAGGACAAGAATTAATAACAATCTAATGTAATGAGAAGACTGAGATACATGACCGTGAACAAATTGTAAAAGTGCGCATTCGAAATGTTTGTTTTCAAAACGCTAGCTTTAGATTTAAAGAACTAAGCATTGTTATCAGAGTCCCAGGCTGTACTTAACTAAGATCAGGATTTCTGGAGTTGGAAAGAACAGCCTTATCGAGCATCATAATGACTGAGTCAGAGTTTGTACATTATTTCATACGCATAACACAAGCCACTGTTAGCATACCCGGATTATGAAGCTAAGGGCCCACTCAAATTAAAAGGTACGCCTTGTACATACAGAGATCCCTCCTAAATTTCTTGTAGAAGTTGTAGCAGAAAAGGGTGGCTCGAATTCGTGCCGACTATTGGAGGGGAAGGGGGGGGGGGAACTGAAAACTGGGATGACCGACCAAGGGAAAAGAGACAGCTCAATTTACCAGCCTGAGGATCTCTTGACACTGCCTCTTAGTAGATGCTGCTTAGTGGGTTTACGATGCATGGTGTTTGTCTTGCCAATGAAGTAGACCTGGCTCTGTTTCATAAAGTGTGACGTCAGACTTAAACATAGATTTGGTCTTACGCTCCCACTTGACGCAGTTGCCAAATAAAGGTTTAGTCATGTTATTTTTAATGTTTATTACGGAATCTTCAGAATACAATGAATATACATGTACATAACCCTGAAAGCGCCAAGAGGCATTAGATCTGGGTTAAGTCATGTTATTATAAGCTAATCACTGTATATGATTTGTACCAATGTTCTTAGTAATCAGCAATCATGGTTACCTTTTCAGAAATTTTATTATTTTGATAAACTCAATATAATTAATTTTTTTCAGAAAAAGTTTTGTAGCGCGTACGACTAAATCAAATCTCTAAACTTTTAAGTCACTTTTCATGAATCAGACCTCTGGTAAAGAAAGGAGAGTGTCTACCAAGGTGCCGCTCAAGTGCACTTCGATTGGACGAATTATCCAGAGTCTGGGTACGAGGGGCATATTTCACTGAGGTTTGGGGACGGGAGACGCATAAACGAAATCTTTAATTTTCATCCCCGGTTTTATAATTCTCAGGAAATCAGTGCTGAAGTTAAAGCGAGGAAAGTAGAGTTTCTCACGAGGCCCTCCCGTATACAGATATCTCAAAAATCTTACACATTAAGTGAATACTTATGCACACAGCAAACCGGAAGCTGCCTTTGGTGGTTTTCCCATGCAACAAATCCCAATTCCGATTTCTGATATCGTAGCATTCTCAGCCACATTATTATTGCGACTGACAAAAATATTCAAATAAACTAAACCTTGGTACTGAAACTGAACATGATGATGTGCAACAGAATACCGCCACAAAGAACATATCTGAAAGATACGCAGCTCAAAATTATCTATATAATATCTTCACTGTACTTACATCACGCAGCCAACCATTAATTCGTCTACGAAGTCGTTCGCTACTCCAACAACCTATTAAAAGAACAAGAAGTGAGAATGCACTACATTTCATTTCAGAAGAACGACCGGTGTATATCTACCGTACCAAAGTTAGATCACTTAGTACTTAAGCGTCATTTGGGTAATTACTTACTCTAGGGCAATTCAGGCCATTACGCACTCAAGCGTAGCAGGTTTTTGACACACATGTACGGTGAATAAGAATCATTGGAAAAGATCAATACCAGATAACTAAATTTACTTATGTGCGATTACAGTCACACAGGTATTGAGAAATGGTCAAAGAACTGCACAGGAAACTATAAGGACAAAGTTTGAGATATTTCCAGAAGGTACGTACATAACTGCAGCCCGTTTTGGCAGTGTCATACAAAATCAAAGCTGTCACCTTTAATTGTACAGTATTTTTTCGACGAACCTGTTATACACACTCGCTTAGCATTTTGTTTCTCATTGGTGTGGGGATAGTGAAGTACTTCGCATCACGCGTCCACAGGTATTTTGTCCAGTTAGTCAAGCTTTCTCACGCTGGAGTAGCATCCGACAACACAACAGTAAAATGATGTTAGCATTGGAAGGATGAATAGAGTAATGCCTCTGAGAAAACTTGAAAAAGAATCAGACAACAACAAAGAATATGTGGAGCTTCACTGGCACGAAAAAGAGACAGAAAATGAGCTTGACGGAAGCTTGTGGGTAAATACAGCGAGACTGGAGTGTCGCTGAATAATCCGGTAAGGTCCATTCGTGGAAGCGATCTAGGTAACTAAGTCACAAATGGGTAAGAGGGGTATCATTTGCCTCGGCCCACTTGAAAACAACCAAGTTCATTGATAATATGCAAATAGAAAAACACTCCATTTGAAAGATATTCCTACCCTGTCATGAACCAACCATCTTGGAATGCATTTTTTGTCAACTCGGGCTCTAGCCAGTTACTGTGGAACATACCCCTGCCCTTACATAGTATCTCACCAGATGTATGTACATGTACAACTTGACCATATTCGTCGACTATCTTTACCTTTGGGATAAACAATATGTTGACAGGAGGTAAGTGTGTAAAGTAAGCATTTAATGACTTCTTTATATACCTCAAAATCTTCAGTTTTATCTCTTGCAATTTCTATGAATTTCAAAAAGAAGAAAAGGTTCTATTAAGTGCAGATAGTCCTCTCATTGGTTTCCCAAAGACCAGAAGCCTGATGGGACACACACCCACATGGATCATATCCTGAGGGATTTAGGCACAACTGTACGCACACCAGGGGAGCGTTTCATGAAAAGTGTTTTTAGACTTAAGACCAAAGTAACTAAAAGTTAACACCAAAAACGAATACGTATTCAGAAAAGACCGTTTCATGAGCGCAAAGTCGGCCTGACGTAGACATAAATTAAAAAGACACTAAACCCAGTTGTCATGATTACAACCAATCCTCGTTCTGTCACCTGCTGATGCATCGTTGGCGTCAATGCTGAAAGACAAAAGCAGGAATTAATGGCTTTTTCACACACTTGACGTGTAATTCTCTAAAAGCTTAGGTCACGCGTGCCCGTTTAGCAGAATTTGAAAGAAGTTTTCAAATTTTCGTCGAAACGTTTGAGGTTTGCCTATGGTTACAAAACATTATTTTTCAAGGGACTAGATGAGAAAGTCTCTTTTAATTTCTGTTAATAGACCAAAACCAGGTTTGGTATCCTTTCAAAAGGATACAAACTTCGCTTTCACCACCTATCACTAATTTCCCAAACTATAAGCGATTAAGCGCGTAGAATACCGTTTCAAGAATAGTTTTTGTCTTGAAACTTTAAATAGTGATTTATTTTGAACATTTTGATTGAAATGGGGGCCTTGTTTACTTGCAAAAACAGTGCTATGGATGGAAAGGGTCATTTCACATTTGGAGGTAAGCCGCACATGCATTATCTCTACGGTGCTTAGCTGGATCTCGAATCGGAATCAGATCTTTAATTTTTTGACATTGTTTAGAGACACTAGATTGAAACATATTGCGAAAATATTATCGAAGTTGTTCCTCAAAAGTTTACAGCGTTGATAATTGTAAATATGGGTCATTAAGACCAAAAGTCCAATCTTAACCTACTCCGTAGTAGGCTAACGCGAGGTCTTAGCTTAGCGAAATTTCCGTGTTTGCCTTAAGAAATAGAAAAAAAAAACGGGACGAAGCCTTTTGTTTCAGTCAGCCCAAGTTCAGTCCAAGTGGAGACAGAAGTTTCAGAACCATGACACTGGCCTCAAGATGATAAAGAAAAAAACTGATGCTCCATTGTTAACGCACTAATGCGGGGTCTAATTAGCCTTGTCTTTACAAAGATAAATTCAAGTAAGAAATGCTTACATCTCCCAAATCCGAACAAGAAAGAGTCTAGCACTTGTATTGTCCTATAACTCGGACCTACAGGTCATACAAATCATGCAGATTTCAAGATGTCCTCGAATTCCCCATGTCAAGGTTGCTCTGTAATTTTTCAATATTTTCCCTGTTGCTTATCAAAGTAATTACGCCAACATGTGCCCTGATTATATTAGACCTGGTGGGTTCTGAAAAACGTGTGGATGTGAATCTCAGGCGCTTACAAATATAATTGCACTCTTTTTTGGTCCAACTCGATATCTTTTAAAACTGATGGATATTGGATTAAAAGACATAGTTGCACGTGATTTCAACGGTAATTAGGTACCTACGGGGAAATCCACGCGAAATTCATAGGCAAAAAAATCATCCGCACTTGCCACCATCTGGAGACGAGTGGTACCCCGCTATTCTAGATTTGCCGCTAAGTCGTATTTGAGATTCATTCAAGAAAAAAATTGGAAAGGAAGGTCGTCTATTTCATTAGGACAAGCGTGTTTGGCTGGGAATACTAATGAAAACAGCAAACATTACAATGGAAGGCAATATCAGAACAATTAAGTACAATTGATATACGATAGGACGTTCTCACAGTTGGTGAAAGTGATGAAAATAAATTTCGACATAACAGGGAAAATCTAAAACCGCCGGACATCAGCGTCAGTCGGTGGCGAAGATCGAATACCCAGCCCAGGTGAAGACCGACGGCTGTTTTAGCAGGCAAAGCTCATCCATTATCTCCGATGGTTGTGACAAACAAACTATTATCAAGTGATGCCTAAAATCCTGAAATTTGCACACAACTGTTAAGTAAGCAGATTTCCAGTTTTTACCGAGGTCTTCGGCGACTTCCAACAGCAAGAGACTAACTATTTGATAGAATAGAATACGAACTGCTGACGAAATTTAGTCGAGAAAACTACCGCAGCCCAACCACCGGGCCGCAGAGAACACAGCTCCGCATACCTAAATTCGAGTGACCAACAGATTAAAAATACTGCGTCATGCCCTGAACCCCTAGAATAATTTCCCATTGCCCACTTTCATGTTACAAATCACTACACTCCTCCCTAAGCAGGACATGGCCGGTTTCGCTGAAAACGCGAATTTACCATGTTCACAATCAACCATGACTAACCTCGTAAAAAGGAAGTGGGTGTCCAATGGTTTCCAAACGTCTGGTCCTGCTAGAATAATATGAAGTTGTGCAGGCAACAGCACTTGCCTCCGTTTCTCCATTTGTATGCTGTGAACAAATCTGAATTGACAACTCTTGTGAATGGTCAAGACGAGGAGGAGGGACCAAAGAATAACTAGAGGAACCGGAAAGGTAGCAATCAGGCATCTAAGGGCTGACATTTATAAATATTGCGGTTAAGTTGCCTGAAACTCCCAATCCCTAAACGAGCACGTGCCTGTATGCCATTCAGTAAACAACATACTATACTTTCAAACCTGCCATGGCTGTTCAAAAATACCAGATTTCTATTTATCTAATGACACAAGACTCATTTTACATAACGCCTTCAATATGGACAGCATCTAGAAAATTCGAATAATGGAAGTATGGAAATTAGACAGTCAGACATTACTAACAAGATTCGTAATGCAATTTGCTCAGTAAAGTTAACGGCTTGGTAACGAAGTCAAAATGTACGAGGCGCAACCCGAATCAGTGACGGATCTAGGATATCACAAAGGGGGGGCCCAACATTTTGTCCGGCTGTAAACATTTGCGCAAACTGAACCACGATTGTAGATGCGCATAGCACCGAATGGGGGGAGGTCGGGAGGGGGGTTTGCCTCTCCCGCCCAGGAAATTTTTCTGTTTTTACCTCTAAAAATCAAGTATTTTCCTTGATTCCTGAAGTATTATCCAAGAAAAAAAGGCAAAAAAAAAAAAAACACGGAGAACGTGTCACACAGGAAAAACTGCAAGTACCAAAGACTCGAACTCACGACCTTGCGCATACAGCGCGCGTGCGTTATCACTACACCACCACGATTTCACTACTAATCTCATACTAAGAGACCTACTTGTTTATGTTCCAAAGCGTTTGCGCGCGAAACCTACTTCTTTTTGTAATGCTTTTTACACGTTTTGTGCCATCGATTCTTAACGAATTTGTCGTATTTAAAATAGTCTTCAAATGCCCAAAAGACTAAATCCGTTTTTCGTGTTGGCAATAATGACGGGATTGCTTTGGAAATCGTCTTAACATAAGGTTTGACAAAGAGAGTATTGCGAGTTTCTGAGTGATTCACTAAGGCTTCGATTAAAAAGCCCATCTTACCAGCAGCTTCTGTTTTTTCATCGTCACTCAGGTTTCATCTTCTTTAAAAATCAAGTAAATTTTCTTCATTGCACAGTGGAGCAGACGACGGAAACTGAGTCGTAGTGCGCAGCGCCACTGCCGGTCGCCTGGGATATCGCGGGAGAGCCTATACTTAACCATAGTTCCGTTACGAATGCGCCGTGTTCCGAATTTGACACTTGAAATTGGATTTGAGCTCCCCTCCCCCCAACACTAAAACTGCACACATTTAAATCTTTTTTCATCCGTATAATTTTAATTACCGGGGTTAAGTAATAAACTCAACATTTCCCTACGCTCTTACTGTTTTATTTTTTGCGGCAGCCAAGGAGGGGGGGGGGCGGGCCCCCTGCGCCCCCTAAATCCGCCTATGCGAATATCGGTACGATCATGGAGTGTCGTGCACTTTATGTAGGTACGATCATGGCATGTCGTGCAATGTATATCGGTATGGCCATGGGATGTCGTGCAATACATACCGGTACGATCAAGTGATGTCGTGCAATGAATGTAGGCTAGGTACGGTCATCTGAAGTCGTGCAATACATACCGGTATGATCAAGGCATTCGTGCAAAGTATACTGGTACGATCAACGGACGTCGTGTATATACTGGTACGATCGACGGATGTCGTGCAATATATACTGGTATGATCAACGGACATCGCGCAACATATGCTGGTACGATCAAGGGATGTGCGCTGTATGCACATGTATCATGGGATGTTGTGCAATATATACCGGTACGGTCAAGGGATGTCGTGCAATATATACTGGTACGATCACCGGATGTCGTGCAGTATATACTGGTGCGATCAACGGATGTCGTGCAATAAATAGGCCTACCGGTACAATCAACGGACGCCGTGCAATATATGCAGGTACGATCAAGGGATGTGCACTGTATGTATATACGATCATGGGATGTTTTGTAATATATACCGGTACGATGTCGTGTATATTATATTGGTACGATAATCGTAAGTCGTGCAATATATATCAGTACGATCACTGGATGTCATGCAATGCACGTAGGTACGATCATGGGATGTTGTGCAATGTATTTAGGTACGATCATGAAATGTCGTGCAATATAAACCGGTACAATCATGAGATGTCGCGCAATATGTGTAGGTAAGGTCATAGGATGCCAGGCAATGCATATCGGTTCGATCATGGGTTGTCATGCATTGTATGTAGGTACGACCATGGGATGCTGTGCAATGTAAATCGATACGACCGTTGGAAACTATGTAACGTATATCGGTAAGATCAAGCAATGTCAAAACCATGAAAATTTTGAGACATCCAGTTGAGGAAACAAATCAAGTTTGAGCCTAATACTGGAATAAAAACTTACAAAAATTAGCGACGTTACGTCCTTATCTCACGGACCTCAGCTTGGCTTGTGACGTTATCGTTATTGTGGCCAATTGGTGGTGTTTTGACCAGACATCGCGGCATTGACGTCAGAACATCATCCCATACGTGTGACAAATCGAATCTTAAACCGCCTCATTTAAAGAGGGTTTCTCAATGCGCTCATGGAGAGCTTCCTTTACGCCCCTTCTGAACCAGTCTTCCCCAAAGCCTAGGATAGTGACATCATCCGTATTAAAATTATGTCCAGTGGCACACAGGTGGCTAAAAATAGACGAATTATAAGTGACCCCGTAACTAGGACGACGATGTTGTGACATACGCATTTTTATGGACTGTTTCGTTTCACCAATGTAACTGTCTGAGCACTGGGAATCCTTACACTGGACACATTTTCAAAAAATCCAATTTGACCTCGAATATTTTTCAAATTGCACAGGAGTTGTCATCAACTGTTTCCTTACGCAATATTCTACTTATCCATACCAAATATATACACAAAACGTACCGAGCGTGGCGTATATGAAATAGTATCCCACGA
Source organism: Phoronis australis (assembly GCA_002633005.1). Lineage (NCBI taxonomy): Eukaryota > Metazoa > Phoronida > Phoronidae > Phoronis > Phoronis australis. The sequence continues at coordinate 296,266 of NMRA01000326.1, forward strand.
GACATTATTCCACGTATCGACCGAGACCGAGGTACGTATTGTACTTATCCCATACGCATCGAATTCGTGAGTTTCTTTTGTTTTCTTTCCGCATTTTATGAATATTTCACCCTGACTGTTTACGTGGCTAATCACAACCTGTTGTGTATGTACGTGCGCGTTACGTTGCTAACTTACTATAGTTGAAGAAAACAGTTCTAAATATGACGGTTTATTACTTGAAATTAATAAAATGTGTGAAAACGATAGTTATCGTGCGTTGAACTTGTATCATATTTCGAAAATAAATAAACGAGATGGTAATAGCAGCTAGGGGTAATAGCAGCTAGTGGGAAACGCTTAGGGGAAATAGCTACACCTAAGAGTGAACCAATGGAGTGTTCATCGCAAGACACAGAAATACTTCTTGAAGAGACCGTGTTCAAAGCTTCAAGCAGAACTTATGTCACCTGTCAGATTTTAGTAGGCGATTAAGGTGTGTGGCTGTTGGATTCTTCCCAGACAGTAAAAATTTCTTTCCAGACCATTTGACCCTGCCGTAACACAAAATGTGGTAATCAGATATTCTTCAGTTTAAAGTGAAAACTAAGAATGCATTTAAAATATATTGTATAGTACACAAAGTATAGAGATGTCAGTGGCAGATTTAGAGGGGAGCCAAGGGGCCATGGCCCTTCCCCCATAAAATTCTCCCAGCTTCCATTTGGCAGTTTGGGGGTGCGAATGTCTGAAGGGCAAAATTCTGGCTAATACTCTATTTGCCGTGCCCCCCAACTCAAAATCCTGGATTCGCCACTGGATGTATTTGCAAAAGTTGCACCTTGAATCCAAATAGGGGGCCATCATATAAATATACACGCATATATACACATGCACTCTTACACACACACATACACGAACACATACATACATAAACATTTTTACATACATACATATGCACGAACTTTAA